>SKCR01019361.1:0-82996 GCA_019454045.1 Zanthoxylum bungeanum | reverse complement strand
TAAAAAAGAAAAAAAAAATCATATAACTTTTAATTAGAGGTATGCATATTTCACAACAAAATGATGAAGGGGATTTTTAATTATAATAATAAAAAAAAAAAAAAAAAAAAAAAAAAAACTTACAGTTTCTAACATCAGAGAAGCAGTCACAGAGCCCTGAGGACCAAGAGTTCTTAATTTTCTTCTTCTTGTTTTGGTAATGATAATTTAGCATCAAAATTCCAGTCGTTGTTGTTTGTGGGAAGGTTGAGTACTTGTACTCATCTGGGTTTATTGAACCCATCATTTTGCACTCAAAGTTTATTATGTAACCAAAAAAAAAAACTGGAGAATAAGAGGAGTTTAAAAGGAGAGAATTTTCAACTTACATGCTTTAGTGTTTCTTACTTCACTTGAGAGATGCTTTCGTGTGTGTGTTGGGGCGTGTGGAAATTTCTGTGCAGATTAAATGATTGACGTGAAGATAGGGTTTGTCAATTTACAAGTCAATGGCCGACAGAATTGAATATTCAACTTGGAAGCAGCTGATCAGCAAATTTATGGTTCAGCTTAATTTAAAAATTATTTTGAGAATAAATAATTATCTAATATTTATTTTTTAATTCCATTCACCTCAATCGATGTGAATATTTATTTGACGTATAGATTTGTCTTTTTGTCTTGTTTATGTCAAGTAGATAGATAATATGGACCCACTTATACATGAATTAACTCTGATATTATATTGAAATTCATAAGTTTACCTCAACCTATAAATTAATATTTTAAGTTTTTTTATTCATTTATTATTATTATTATTATTATTATTATTATTATTATTAATAATAATAATACACACACACACCCCCCTCAACATTTATCTGATTGACCTCACTTCCTTTGAGTTTATAATGATCTAACTAAGGATATATGATGGAATATAAACGAGAGAGATAAAGAAATTATAATTTTTGAAAAAAATATTATTAATAAGTAAAAGTATGCATAACAATTTTTTATATTAATATTCTAAAGGAGAAATATAACTATTATGGGGGTAGTAAAATCATATAATAAAAAATAAGTAATAAAAAACAAAATTAAAAAAATGAAAATATACAGAATCATTAAAATAAGAAAAGAAAAAAAATTTATATATGACAATCATAGTTACTCATTCCCACATTCTTTTTCCGTGGAAATATCTTACATCGACTGAAAAAATGATATTAGTCTCTAAATATAAGAATAAAGCAACATTTTTTTTTTGAAATCGTTGGAAATCTCTACCGCCAAATTACTCATTTTGGGTTTCAGCGGAGCAGGTAAAACCTTCAGCTGTCTCAGGCTCTTACAAGAAATGCACTCTCTGGATTCGAACTTAGGACCTCAATGTGAGATATTGAGTCATACACCACCAAGCCACGTCCCCTGGAGACAAGAATAAAGCAACACTCTAACTAGGATGAGTTGGATGAATTGGACTCATGAATTATAATATGATATCAGAGGTAATCTCATACATGAGTAAATTCATATTATCTACTCACATGACTCAAATCAAATAAAAGATCTATATGCACATAGGGCAGTGGGCGTACATGTGAAGAGGAATATTGAGAAAAATATCTTTCATAGATTAATTGAGAAGTGATATTAATTTTTAAATATAAATAGAAGATAATCCTTAAGTCTAGTTAGCTTTCAATTACACTCTTGAATTTCAATAGTTTCAAAACCTTATATAGTAGGCTCAAAACAATTAACTCTATTAAATACTTGGAATGTGGACCTGGTCAATTATTTTTTTAACTAACTTCCTTTAGAAATAAATTTGAATTTTGCTAAAAACAAGGTCAGATTAGTCCACATCTTTTCATCCCTCTTGAGGGTCATGCTACTGTTTTAATCGAGATTATTTCTTACCGATATTTAAGTAGAGTGGATTATACTATATATTATCTCAAATTTTTATAAGAAACGTACTTCTTAAATTTGAATCAAAAACTTAAAAGTTAAATACTAAATCATACACCATAAAATCATATCCTTATGACTTATTTCTAATAACTTATTAAATTAGGACGTGTCAAAATTATTTTTTCCCCACATCCTTATGGTTTGGTAGATTACTCTATTATACCATTTATAAATGTAAAATACTCATTCATCTTATTAATTTTTTTTTGGCATGATTAGACAATTTTATTCTTGATGTGTTTGAGATCCAACTCAAATTTTTAATATTAATATTTTCAAGGCCAGCATATTTTTCTACATTTTTTTTATTTTACAAATCAATTTTGAAAAATATATTAAATAATTGTTAAATACTGGATTTTTAAAATAAATTATTTGTTTATTTATTTAAAATTAGTGTAGGTTAAAAAACTCCAGATTTTGATGATTTATTTATTTAGATTTCTGCATATCAACATCTATACAATATGGTTTTAATTGTCATATAATTCCTTATATGTAAAACTTCGTAAAATAATTTTAAAAAATTGAACGTGTTTTTTTTTTTGATTAATTATTTTTTCTTACAAATTTCTAGAAGATGTGATTCGTGACAGATGAGATGTCAACATTTTATGAATCGAATAAGTTGTTCTTAAATTGTACAAAATATTAAACAAAAAAAAAAAAAAAAAAAAAAAAGAGAATATCTTATATGGAACTGTCTCAATCAGTGATTATCATGTGTCCCAATTTTTTTAAAATTGGTACACGTAAAACTCATTAATTAGACGATTTTATAAGACTTGCTCATATAAATTTTTCTCTAAGAGAACTTAGAAGATGTTGTATTAGAAGAATCTTTACACACTATATAGATGTAATAGGATAATTAATTGATTAAACGCATATTCACATTGAGTGATTTAGAGAATTTACCCAAAATGACTAGATATATTTTTCTATCGTACATAAAGACATATGTTTCTCATGCATGAGAAATAATTTATATCTAAAATTGAAAAGAGAGACATTATATAAAGGGGAAAAAAATTCAATTTTATAGCTTGTTTCATGTGCATGAGTGACATGTGTTTCTCTTTAATTGAATCTCACTTTATTATTAAATTTACAGTTTAGACACCATTTTAATTCAATCCAAACACGAGAGTATATTTTGAGTTTTTAACACGTGTTTAATAATTAACTTTAAATTTTAACCAAAGGCCACAAACCCATAAGCCCACTTGTGACAACCTAAAAGTTAAAGCGGGTTGTGCCGATGCCTGCTGGGGCCTTAGATTAGCAACGAAAAAAACTCGGGCCTGGTCCAGTTCATACCAGACAGGCTTTACCTCGGCCCGCTGATAAGTGTCGAAGGTCTGTGCTTCAATGATGCAAGCCCGTTCTCGGCTGGGCCAAAAATTAAAATTTGATAAATTATTTTTATTAAATAATTTATCAAGTTTAAAAACTTATTAATATAATGATTGCTTGGAGATTCTAATGATGGTGCCAAATGAATTCGCATTTTTTTTGTTCAAGTGTAAAAACTTAAAAAAGTATAATATTGAAAAGATTAAGAAGACAATATCTAAGTGGCTACATGTAAATTGTTGTGGAAAGATTCTTTTTCCCCCCCTCTAATTGAAAATTTGATTAATGGTTCTTCAATATGTACGAATAAACAGAAAACAAATAAAAAAATATGAGGAAAATGAAGAAAAAACAATTACGTCAATTTTCCACGAGTAAGGGTGTTTGACAATTCGAGTTTCCTGTGTACTTTTGAAGAAGATATTTTTCCTTAATATTTCGAGCCCCAAATATTCGGTTTGTATCATCATAGTTGACTTCAAATGTTGTGACAAAATTTTAAATTATCATATAATATTAAAAAAAAAAAAAAAACATTTTCTTTGAAAGATATACAAGAGAAAACTCTTACAGAGTATATATTATTGATGAATAAAGAGAAAAGGTACATAAAAAAACATTTCAAATTATAAAGACATTATAGACATATATATCTTATATATATGATTGAAGAAAAAAAAGGAAAGAAAAGTCAAAGGCTTTGAAAGCTAAGATAACAAGGCATTTATTATATAATAATTAAAGTAGATGAATTCATATTATTTCATTCATCCACTCTATCTCATCATGCGGCCTTCCACGACGGGAGCCGATGGAGCCATTGCTATTCCCCCCCCATTTTGTCTTGTCAATTTCCGTGCCATCCTATTTATAAACAATTCAAAAGAGAAGAAAAAAATGAATACTCAAAATATTTCCAAGATTATATTATTAATCATGCTATATAACAAATGGCTGATAATTAATAAAACATGGCTTAATTTTTAGTTAAATGTCTAATCAGAGAAATTAATAATACAAAGAGACATATCGAAGCCTCGGCTTTTGAGCTCGCGATATTCTTGACACAGAGCACAGACTCGCAGCAAAAATGAACCAAGCAATCACCGCAAGGGCTCTCATTTAACATGTAGTGCTGCCTCATTTTAGATCGATAGCAGCAAGAGTAGAGGCAACCACAAGCAGTCAGCCAGGATATTAGAAAGTATAGTGCTCCATTCACACCGCAAGCTGCAACCAAATTTAATCACCAATTAATAAAAAACAAACTTCATAAATAGAAATTTTAGCAATTAACTTCACTTACATGAAGATCCTTTGTCTACAATCTCAGCAATTCGTCCAAAAGTGATGCACGGACACCAAAATGTCAAGCAACCTGTAATTAAAATTTAAAAGAAACAAAGAAATTAATGGATTAATAAAAACATCCATCCCTTGTTAATTAATAAGGAGAAGTTAATTACAGGTTGAGCAATCAGAGCAGCAGCCACAGAGTCCTGAGGACCAAGGTCCCTCTTGGAAATGTTGCTGGATTGGGATACCAGCTACCGGCACGCCGGTTGCAATTTGCTGCTGATCAAACTTCTGATTGGGTAATTAGTTGATGAATTCATGGTGATGACTCAACTCGACGATCAATCATGGATATTGGCGTCTTATATAGAGTAGGTATGATGAGTAAAGACTGGTTCTGTGATCTTGGCGCAGACTTAGACTCATTCATTTTTGTGTCCTAATTCTATTTTAACACGCAAAAGACCCGCAAACCATGCAAACGCGTTGGAGTTGTTGATCGGTATTTAATATGTTAAAACCATCTGATTGGTTACACATTTTAACACTAAATAATTGATGCTTTAATGGCCAACTTTTATATTTTTTATTTTTTAATGGAAACTTGTATTGGTAATTTAGTTTTGAAGCGTATTTGATACTTTTTTTTTTAAGTAATATTTGCTCGTATTATGTGTTATAATGTTTGCACAATAAATATACTTTAGGATACATCAAAACTTAGAGATTCAACACAAAATTTGTTGAATCTCTAAAACCTAATCAAACTGGGAAAAACCGAACCAAAGTGATAAATTTTTTTATTTTGAAAAATATTTTTTTGATATTTTAATTAAAAAACTAAATCGGACCGAATTACAATATTTTTTAACTAAAAAATGAACCGAATCGAATTAATTGAATAATTTAATTTATCAATCTTTAATAAATCGAATCATATGTTATTATTTTATAATTGAATTTGTTATATTATTAATTTATTTAGTATTTAGTGATGATTAATTTCATGAAATTTATAATTATTTTTTTTTTTTTTGGTTATTTTCATATATTTTAAACAATTTAAATGACGATTATATCTTATTAAAATATTGAAAAAAATTGAATTGTATTGAACCATAACAAAAATTAAAAATAATTATAATTTTTTAATTAAAAAATCGTACAATTACTTTTTATTTTTTATTTTTTAAAAAAAAACAACCAATAATTATAGTTACAAGGTCTTTGAGTCAAAATACTTTTACAATTTTGAAAATATAAATTTATAAAAATATCAACAACAATATTTTAATTAAAAAAAAAATAAAAATCCAAGGTTGAATTTGTCATTGATAAATGTATATAGTCTTATTTAACTTTGATGTTGATCGGGAGTTGAAGGACATTGACTTGATTAATTTCCTTGAGGGAATGGTGTGGAAAGTTAACTGAAAATATATTATAGGATTATTTATTTTAAAACTTGATAACCTAAGATATTTGGAACTGGTATATGACCTAGTTTGCAGAAGAAACATCCTTCAATTTTTTCCATTGAGGATTAGAATTAAGAAACCGTATGAAGGATTATTATAATTCCCTTTTCCGAAAGGATTATAATTATTAAATAATTCTAATGCTATTGGGATTATTAATAAACTATAAATAATGATAATCGAAACTCTAAATAATCATATAGACTTGCTACTCTAATTAAAATTTATCTATTAGTTCTTATTTGCTATTATTACAAACACCTGCTTTGTGGTTACCATGAAACATTATTGTACATCCGAGATGGTTCTGCAACAGGAAGAAGAATACGACTTGTTTGGTAATGGCGAACCAAAATCTTTGGTTAAGTTTTACATTCATCCCGATTCTGTCCATCAGGTATCATGGATCGCAGATTCTGGAAGTGGAAATAGAGAGGGAGATTTATACACAATACCCATTATTGGAGGTCATGTTGAAATTGACATGGAGATATTGAATTCATCATCATCTCAATCTTATGATAATATTCTTTATGATGTGATTTCAAAAATACCCTATGTTCATCAAGGCACAGCCGATTGGATAATCAGTAATTCTTGTGAAATTATTGCGGAAAATGCAGCAACTATAGGTAACAAGTGTGTAACAATTGCTATCAAGGTACATGTTAAGGATGTGATAAATATAGAGGAGGAGGATATTATGGAGACTTTGGAGAGCCCTAGAGTGCTTGAAAATTCTTGCCAAGAAATATGTGCCATTTGCTTAGAGCAGTTTTTGGCTGGATCAATTGTTATGTTCCTCCATTGTTCTCACCAGTTTCATCAAAAGTGCATCACCGAGTGGTTCCAAAGGAGTTATAGTTGCCCTACGTGCCGTTTTGACATTACCTCCATGTTGTTGAAGGAAATTTCATAAGGAAAAGGGAAATCTATCGCATCGAATAATTAGTGACTCAATTTTATGTATGTATTAAATTTGAGATTAATGTAAGTCTCAGTTTTGATTTCTGAATATGTATCAACAATGAAAAATGAAAAATATATTTCATTCGTCACAATTTCACTATTTGACGGCAACAGGGACACTCTGGGCAAATTCTGAATACTAGAGCTACCATTAACAAACTCGATGTTGAAATTGAATCGATGTCCTCAAGTACATATCCGCATTACTTTGACAAAAATCATAAGTACATCAAAATTTCCAAGCCCAAGAGTTTGTTAATTGTTTTCTTAAAGATGTGTATTATTTATTTATCCATAAGCAGTTTTTCTTTTACTGAATTCAAGTTGCCTTTTTTATTGGAGCCAAGGAGAGAGTGGGTTAGATTATTAATTTAGACTTCACTATTTTTTTAAAAAAAAAAAAAAAAAAAATTGCCACCTTTAATTTTTTCTTGGCCCATTGAGTACCTCGTTGTTTTAAATTTTAAATCAATTGCTTCGGCCAAACAGCCCAACTCTCTAACCCAGTGATTAAGCTGTTTCTATTCTGATTTCGAGTGGAACCGAAATTTACTTGGAAAAAATTAGTTTTTAAATTTTAAAATTGGAATCTATCCAATTAAATAGAGTATCCTATTTATCGGTTCCCAATCAGTTTCAATTCAGTTTTGGGTTATGTTATTTTCCATTTTTCACTATATTTTTTATTTCATTTTAAATATATATATATAATAATTGATAATTGATTTTGTTCCAGTTTTTCAATATACGTTTAATTTGAGATTTGGGTGGGGTGAATGTAAATTATTTAAGTAAGAGACTTGGACTTTCCTTAATTTTTTTTTTTTTTTAAAATAAAAAAAACTGATTTTATAATATGAAAACTGATTCCAAATTCGATTCTGGTTCTCACCAAAAATATGTTCCTAATATTTGGAACCAAAATCGACCCAAAAAGAATCAGTTCCGATTCTAAAATCAAAAAATCGATTCAATTCCTTGCGATTCCTGTAAAACAAATCTAAAGAATTATGTAATATAAGTTTCATTCCAATCATCCAAGATTCTCATTCCTAATCACGGGTCCCATCATCCAAGATTCTCATTCTAATCTCACCCCGTGACACACTCATAAAGAGGTTTTTTTACTCACAAGTATAAGAATGTCGAAGTAATAAAATAATCCGGTAAGTCCGGAGTCGATCCACATGCAATAAATTCAATAAGATAAAATAATAATTCAACTAATAAATAAAAATAAAAATAATAGAATAAAATAATAGAATTAAGGGATCTATTTCAAATATAAAATAATTTTTACTTTTTATAAATATAAATTATAATATTTTTCAATCAATTTTGTTTCATGATTATCATGTATTAATTATGCCAACCAAATATAATTCGTCATTTCGATAATTAGTCCTGCCAATATATTAAATATACCAAAACATGTAGAACCGTATTGTCTATAACTAATCCAAATTTTTAATAGTCTACTCTATCATATTTATGGGATTCAAGTATTATCTGTGCTAATTTGAGACTGTCTACAGTTAGTCAAGAGTCCTATATAAATTGGAAAGAAAACGAATTTATCTGGGAAATAATCACAATTTATAAAATATAATGTAAATAAAATCACCTATATTTTCATACCGCTAGCTTCACACTTTACTATTAACATGACACAAATTAGCAGAATAAGATATAAATAAAACACTTATAATTTTATCAAGGAAAAAATAAATTACAAAAGAAAAAATACGCACAAGAGCTCATCCACAAAGTCTCAAGAGAGACATATAGGAATATTTTCTGCCTAAATGAGGTGCTGAGCACCTCTTGTGCAAATTGCAAGTTGTGCAAATTGCACATCTTGTGCAATTTTCGAAGTCTACTTCCCAAATTTTGTCGCCCGCTAGTTTGGCTTAATTCAAGCATGGCCTCATCCTTTGTTCCACGCTCGTTCCGCCTCTTCTTTAAAACGATTAAAAGTTCTAACACTCCCCGCAATAGAGCAATGTCTATCGGAGTCGAGGACTTTGATGAGTTCCTTCGCATTCGACACATTCACTCTTTGTATATATACCCATCTTCTTTTTGATGAAATTTGGGTGGGCTTCATGTTAGACCTTTTTCCTCCCATCGGACCGTTTTATATAATTGTCTTTCTTTTACTTTCTTCAAATATCCTTCAGTCAGTCGCCACTTCTAAGCCTAAATGGGCAGTCACATTTAAGAAATATTTTGTAGCTCATTTGAGCAAAAAAAAAAAAAAAAAAAAAAAAAAAAAAAAGCTCTCCATATTTTGTTTCGCTCTATTCTGGCTCTGAATATGATAATAAGTCATTGATTCTCTATCCTCCGACTACGGTAAAATATTTTCATTTTCATTTTTTAATAATGTGTTTGTCTTACCATCGTGCAGGTTCTTTTTACCGAGGTGGTTTCTACATCTAGACTAGTTCGGGTCGAGGGTGCACCTTAGACTGAGACTCTGCTCACCATTCACATCGCTTGAGGCTAAAGCGACTATAAGTCTAGTTACTAAGGCAATCGCTCAAGATATTTCATTTGATTTAGTCATAAAGAGTCGTTGTGGTTCTCTTATAGAGGGCATCCAACAAGATCATCTCTTTTGTTTATCACAACCCTTTTTGATCTCTGACCCTCATCATCCAAAACCATGATGAAGATCCAGACTGTCTCTACCTCCAACCCCTTATTCGTTATTTAGCACGTAGGTGGATGGCTGCTGGGCCTAAAAGTACTTTAAGAGATTAGGTCGATATTTTTAACCAGGCCTGGCTTAGGGTTTTGGAGAGGACTGGGTCTTACATTAATTCTGAGATCGCCAAAGAAATTCTTGAGGAGGTTGAGGTGGTCAAAATTTCAGACTATTCTGATTCCTTTAATTCTTTCACTAATTATTCAAAGACCAATGTGCCTCATTTTCTAGAACATGGTCTTAAGCTTTCTCTACCTAGTTGTCCTCTTTAGCGTGCCTACTGCAGTTCCTCTTCCTCATCAACATCGCCCGAAAGCCCTCTAATTTTTATCTAGCTAGAGGTAGACATCACCAATCTTCTCTATGGGACAGTCAGCATGCATCTCCCCCTTCCTAAATTGATGATCTGTCATTGTCTACTCTAGCTCATGTTCGAACGGCTCCTTCAATAGATGTGCCATTGTCATCCGTCCAAACTCATGAGGCCATAAGTAACATTGAAATTTTCTCCATTTTTATATGGTGTTTGATTCTAGCTATTTTTTAACAGGGTCCCGATATCTGATTACGCCCAAAAGATACTTGCGGCTATCGTAGTATAGTTGAGGTGTCGATTCCTTAGAGAGATAGTTACAGGAACTAATTTACTCAAACAAAAATATAACAGAAAACTTAAATAAAGAAAACGAATGAATTAATAATATAAAATAAAAACTATGAAAAAATATTTAGGAAAATCAACAAAAAGATACAATAAAGCGTCAGGAATCTCTCTTGTACCAAGTCCCAATATTCAGTTATTGATTCCTTTTATTACACAATTGAAGGTTTCACATCCCAAACCAACAATCAGAAGATATTCAATTCTACGCATATTAATTTCTGAGTTAAGCAATGGTTATTTTCTTTATGGTAACAACACACAAAGTTATCATTACGAGCTATCTAACTTCGATAATATATCTTCAGGTAATACTACAGCAGAAGACCAATACATAAAATAACTTTTACTTGTCATATCTGGGTTCGCAAATCACACATAGAAGAAGCATGACTGGATCTATATGGGAGTTGACAAAACACAATCTCTGGATTCAAGAATGGATAGATGATAAAGAATAACAAACATCAATTATATTAAAGGTTGAAATAATTTAAAAATCAACAACTTAAACATAAGTATTTAAATACAAAGTTCATCCTTAGCTTTGTCTAGGAGATTAGTTTTCCATGAAAGAAAGAGATACAGCCTTGATAGATCGAAGATTCGTCATGATTTCCTTGAAGTTATTTGTTTTCCTCAGTTGATTTGTGTTTGTGGCTTTTTGTTGTATGTTTCTCTATATTTTTCTCCTCTTTAGGATTTGGACGAAGTTGGGTTTATATAGGGAGGCTTCGAAATCATAATACGCATCAAAGACATCAAATTCAAGGTTTTAGGTTATTTTTTGGCGTCGCGGCGCCAAAGCTGAGGGAAAAGTGTTGGAGGGGTGTAGGCGCCGCAACGCCAAGAAATTGGGCGCTGCGGCTGTTGGACAATTATGACCCATAGCAACACTATGTACAGAACACGGTGTTATTGTACAAATTAACTATGTGACAAAGGAAATTGCTTTTTTATCATTTGTAATTGGATTACCAAGATATATAAATGATAGAAGGTCCTTATGATTAGTTCCGGATTGAGATGATAAGAGACAGTCCACGAAGGTTTAATCATTAAATATCCATAGTCGTAGTATTATCGAGATTGGACATCGATAATGCGGAATAGACTAGTATTATGTTTGCGCACGTTGTGGGAGCATAACAGAATAGTTATCATATATTGGGTATTGGATACTCAAGCAAGTGTAATAGGAGGTTGTGTTTTACCGATGGTACGAAAATAGCTTCGCTCTGGATAGACCCCTCAGAATTCCATTGGTAGTATAACTATGTGTCTATGGAAGTCCGAATCAGGGTAGGTGTATTTGGTCTTAACCTGAGACTTGCACCGCTAATACTTGCGACAATCAATATACTTTGATTTTGGTCGTCCAGGGATTTAACAGGTTCTGTGTACGCCTCTTCTGGGTATATTGAGAATCGCAGTGTATTAGGTGTGATGTCAAGATGGAAGTATCACTTCAGTTATAGTGGAGATGATGATCACGTAGGATGCAGAACTAGTACTCTTAAGTACTGCAGTCATCGAGATAATATGACTAGGTCATGTTTATCTGATTATAGAGACTAGTTACCAGACATCCGATATGTGCTTCGTACGGGGTAGCACTATTCCAGCCCCAGGTCTTGCACGTGAACATCCGATACTGGATCGATATACACAATACTACGTATACTACGCATGATATAGATTATAATATTCCTTTAAGAATATTTCTGGAGAATTGGGTAGGCATGACACTTTGCTAGAAGCCAACCTTGTCTTGTAAATCGGTAAAAATGTAGTACTAGGTACGTACGTGTTCGGATAGTCCGATAACCGGATTTACTGCCAACATATCCAGGGATCTCATGAGTCGCTTCCCGAAGATTCACCGATGACGTATGACTCGCACTTTATTAATATGGGATTAATAAGATGAGAGAGAAAATTAATCTGGGATTAATTACGGAGATATTTTATCTGGGATAAAATATTTTTTAAAGAGAGAGAACGATTAATTTGGAATTAATCGGTAAATTAATATATTCGATATATTAAACGAAATTGGATTTCGACGCAGAATTGAAATTAGATTTTAATTCGGGCGAACGAGTTAATTTAGAATTACTTCGTTAGCGATGTGAATAATAATTTTGCTAGGCATAATTATTTAATTAAATTTGATTTAATTACGTCGTAACTAAAAATTTATTAATTTGGAATTAGCGAATCCGAGCCCGGGAGTGTTTGCGGGCGCAATCGCATTTCGAATTCAAGTGCGGCCCACAAGTCACATCTAGCGTCAAATCATTAGTCACTTTGATTGATGTGATGTCTAGTCACTTTGATTGATGTGATCTCTAGTCACTTTGAGTGATGACAACATGTCACTTTTGATGTGAATAGTGATGATTGTTGTTGGAAGAGTGTAAAACACTCAAGTGTGTAAATGTTGAATGACTTTTACCAAATCAAGGATTTGGTATATCATTCATTTTTTTTATTTGATTTTAAAAAATCACTTTCAACTACACTCATCACTCTCTCCCTCTCCCTTCAAGTTTCGGCCAAGGGCCTTTTCTTCCTCTCTCCAATTTTTTCTTCATGGCCGAATAATGCAAGAGGAATTAGGGAATTTTGTGGTAAAATTTCTTAGTGCTAGCACACCAAAGAGTCTTACAAGGTGATAGGGAAACCATCTCATGAGCATGGATAATGAACACATAAAGCTTGGAGCTGAAGATGAAGATGGAGTCCAAATATCACCCATGGCTGAATGCTTCATCAACAAAGAGGAAAAGAATTTTCTTCATTGCATCTAATCCGATCAATGTAAGTATGATTCCGCCATATTTCTTTGAGTATTCACATAATTTCTTGCTTGAAATTTGATCCCGGGACTATAGTAGAAACCCAACAATGGTATCTAGGCCATTTTGAGCATGGAACCGAATTAGGGTAAAATTGGGCAAAATTGATTTGAGCATGTTGAGTGAAATTGACTGTTTGGATATGCTTAAATTATGATAACATAGTATTATGCATTGTCAATTTGATGAAAATTGGATTGGATAAATTTTCCCCAATATATTAGGCTTGGTCGAATACTTGGAGTTGCCCTAAGTCATGGTATTTTTTGATTTTGATCATTGGATGAGTTGAAATCATTTGGGGAATGTTGATTTAGGATTTAATTGGATTGAATTCGGAATCGGACATGAAACCCAACAGCGGCGCCCGTGGTTCTTTCCGCTGGTACTTCGATTCGTGCGCCCTGCTCTTCCCTCGCGGGTCTGATGCTTCTTTTAGGCTCTGAAACATGTTTCATTGCTCCGTTCTTCATGTTCTATTACTCTTAATAATAAAGTAAAAAATAAAATCTAATTAAGAATAAAACATATGATAAATAAGCCGAGTTAGCGGTGTTCTAAGTACACTTTCGTGCACTTATTACAACCCCTAACTAGCTTCTTGCTAGTCCCTATCAATTCAAGCGTAAAATAAAATAAGAACTAAATAAATAAAACTATACAATCCACTTTCGTAGGGATCACAATTTCATTTAGCGTATGCAATAAACCTTTAAACCTCTAGGTGTCCCTAGTGGATGAGTTATAGTCTCTTGAGGGCTTACAGTGACAACACCCACAAACGTCATTTAAAACATAAAATCATGTAAAAAATAATAAAGTGAAAAAATAACAAACTGAAATTGTCGCATTAGTTGCACATATTATTGTCCTCAACGAATACCTAGGAATGAAACTAGAGAACTTTCAAAGTACTCAACGTAACTCAAATCAAAGTCTAAGCCAGACTCACAATATGTGTGTAAAAGTTTATTCACAGCTTGATTCCTATGTAAGCTAACTCAATAATTTATTAAAAATTGGGATCTGATGGGTCAAACCAACGTAGATATCTCAATTATGCTCTGTAATTATTTGTCTGTGCCAAATATGATATGTTTTTTTTCTTATTTATTTTTTTTCTTTTTTTAACTTTTTCTTTTCTTATTTTATTTTTTCAAC
Source organism: Zanthoxylum bungeanum (assembly GCA_019454045.1). Taxonomy (NCBI): domain Eukaryota; kingdom Viridiplantae; phylum Streptophyta; class Magnoliopsida; order Sapindales; family Rutaceae; genus Zanthoxylum; species Zanthoxylum bungeanum. The sequence goes on along the minus strand of SKCR01019361.1, from coordinate 68,545 downwards.
CCACCTAACCTTTAAGGTATCATTTCTCCTTATGATGGTCCTAATACTTGCCCATGGGTAGCTTCACGCTTATTGGTTATAGATGGTTTTGTTTCTTTCTTTCAAGACTTTCTCCTTTATTTTTAACCATACATCATAACACTAGCAAATCAGGATAGATATCTAAGCAAAGGTCATTCATCGACATGCAATTTCTTCAACTAGTCACTTTACCAAATACTTAGGTTGTCATTGCTAAAAACCTATAGGTGAGTGCTTTACGAGTCTAACGTAGATCAACTACTCAAAGTATCAGATAAAATACATTAAATGACTTATCATTTCTAAGATTGCATCCTAAAGCAAACAATATTCATCATTGAACTTATACTTTACTATTAAGGACTAAAACAAACAAAACCTTTTTTTTTTATATAACAGGTAATATCTTGTGCATGCATACACCCCCACACTTAAAGCTTGCATTGACCTCAATGTAAGATAAAGATAAAGAAAAAGGATTAAGGAACAACACTACCAGACGCGGAGTTGATCAAGTTCCTACTGGTGAGACTTTAGTTGTGTGACCTTGTAGGTTGTGCTAAAACCTGGATAAATACTTATGCAAATAATAAAAATAAAACATGAAATTAGCACACAATAAAATAAAACTAAAGTAAATAAAATAGAATAAAATAAATAAATAAATAAATACATATGTAAGAGTTGCCTTCTCGCTAGCTCTAAGTTTAACGCCTTCAGCTAGACATAACCACTTAGGTTGTCATGGTGGTTTCTAAGTTGCAAACTGATGAAGGCATGAATTTCTTTCTAGCTGCAGTCTTTTATCCATTGATCCCCCAGGGTCTGGTGGTTGAGATTTGATACTGCACATATGGAAAAATTTGCTCAATATAATTTTTAACTTCACATGGATCATCTTTGACTGGGCACTAACTCTCATTTTCCTCATTTTACGATTCTTTGGGACCAGTTTCAATTCGGGAGGATTTGATTCAGGTTATAGAGATGCTGTTTCTGGCAGAACGGTTTCTAGCATGTATGTATATTGGCATTCATCCTCACCCTATGGTTGTTTTTCAACATGAAAAATATTCACTTCTAGAGTAATGTTCCCAAATGATAGCTTCATGAGACTATTCCTACAATTAATAAGAGAATTAGCTGTAGCAAGAAAAGATTTGCCTAAGATAAATGAAATCTTAGACTTGGTGTTAACCACAGACTGTGTGTCTAAAAATCAGGAAATCCACATGGTAGTAGAATTTATTAATTTGTACTAAAAACATCCTCGACTACTCCCCGTGATGATTTAATAGATTGATTAGTTAACTGTAAAACCACATATGTAGGTTTAATCTCTCCAAGCCCTAACTGCACATAGATGGAATATGACATGAGATTAACACTAGCACCTAAATCTAATAATGCTTGACCAAACTCATGTGTGCCAATATAACAAGTGCTAGTGGGACAGCCTAGATCTTTATATTTTGGTGGGGTCATCTGTTCAATTACTACACTAGTCTGCTCTATCAGGAAAGTAATATTCTTCACATTATACTTTCTCTTTATGGTGCATAGATCATTCAAAATATTCACATAAGTAGGAACTAATTTGATCACATGTAACATCGGAAGGTTAATCTTTACTTACTTCAGGTATTCTAGGATCTCACCATTTGGGTATAGGGCTCTCACTGTGGGCCTAAGTGCCTGAAGGAAAGGTACTCTAACTTGGAAATGTGTCTCTTGTTCTGCTTGAGGAGTATCTTCACTATTATCCTTAGTGGCATCTACAGTGTTAGAAGTGTCATTCATACCTACCTTTTTACCACTCCTAGTGATTATGGCATTAACACTTTTTATATTGGCTACCTCATGATTAGCCTGTGCCATGTGTTTCCTTGGTGGATTAGGTTGACCTTGAGATGAGAATTTACCTTTTTCTTGCACAATGAGAACATTAGTTAACTTAGAGATCTGACTCTTAATCTCTCTATTATCATCATCTACATGAGTTATCAACGACTCAAACCTTTGATTGGTTTTATTCTGGGCTTCCACAATCGCCTTCTGGGCTTCCATAATGCTTGCATTGTATCCTCTAAATAATTCATAGGAACGGTTGGTGTGTGATACTGGGGAGCACCATAACCTCTAGGTGGTGGTGTTTGACTCGGCTGATGAGACTCATTCTTCCAACTAAGGTTGGGATGGTTCCTCTAACTAGGATTATAAGTGTTTGAGTAAGGTGTGTAAGGCTTTTGGTATGTCCCTAATGCATGTAATTTTTCCTCATATGTTCCATTCATCTCACCATATACCAGACACTCTTGGGGTTCTAGTGTTGGACAATTATGACCCATAGCGTCACTATTTGTACAGATCATGGTGTTGTTGTATAAATTAACTATGTGATAAAGGAGATTTCTCTCTTATCATTTGTTATTAGATCACCTAGATGTATAAATGATAGGAGGTCCCTATGATTAGTACCTGAATTGAGATGGTATGAGACAGTATCAGTCCACGAAGGTATAATCATTAAATATCCCTAGTCAGAGTATTATCGAGATTGGACATCGATAAATGCATAAAAGACTAGTATTACACTTGTGCGCGTTGTGAGGGCACAATAGCATAGTTCTCATATATTTGGGTATAGGATAGTCATGCAAGTGTAATAGGAGGTTGTGTTTTACCGATGGTACGGAAAACAGCTTCGCTCTGGATAGACCCCTTCGGAATTCCATTGGTAGTATGACTATGTGTCTATAGAAGTCCGAAATCAGGGTAGGTGTATTTGGTCTTAACCTGAGACTTACACCGCTAATACTTATGACTATTAATATATTTGGTTTTGGTCGTCCAGGGCTTTAACCGGTTCTGTGTACGCCTCTGCTGGGTATATTGAGAATCGTAGTATGTTGGGTGTGATGTCGAGACGGAAGTATTACTCCAGTCATAGTGGAGATGATGTCACGTAGGATACGGAACTAGTGCTCTTAAATGCTGCAGCTATCAGGATATTATGACTAGGTCATGTATATCCGATTATAGAGACTAGTTACCAGACATCTGACATGTGCTTCGTACGGGGCAGACACAGCTCCAGTCCCAGGCCTAGCACGTGACATCCGATACTGGATCGACATACACAATACCACATATACTACGCCTGATATAGATCACTTATTCCTGTAAGCATGTTTCTGGAGAATTGGGTAGGCATGGCGCTTTGCTAGATGCCAACCTTGTCTTTTAAATTGGTAAAACGTAGTACTAGGTACGTACGTGTTCGGATAGTCCAACAATCGTATTTACTGCCAACATATCCGGGGATCTCATGGGTCGCTTCCTGAAGATTCACCGATGACGTATGACTCGTACTTTATTAATCTAGGATTAATTTGATAAGAGAGAAAATTAATCTGGGATTAATTACGGAGATATTTTATCAAGGATAAAATATCATTTAAAGAGAGATAACGATTAATTTGGAATTAATCGGTAAATTAATATATTCGATATATTAAACGAAATTGGATTTCGACGCGGAATTAAAATTAGATTTTAATTCGGGGGAATGAATTAATTTAGAATTAATTCGTTAGCGACATGAATAGTAATTATGCTAGGCATGATTATTTAATTAAATTAGATTTAATTATGACGCAACGAAAAATTCATTAATTTGGAATTAGCGAACCCGAGCCCGGGATTATTTGTGAGCGCATTCGCATTTCGAATTCGAGTGCGGCACGTAAGTCAAATCAAGCGTCAAATCATAAGTCACATCTTGCGTCACATCATTCGTCAATCAAGTGATAGATGTCTTTCACTTTGAGTGATTGACACCAGTCACTATTCATGAGTGATGTGACTTGATGTAAGTTGATGGATAAGCTTTTAATACTTGTACTTTTTGACTTTTTTGAAAATCAAAAATTAGTATATGGTGAATTGATTTTAGAAATCAATTATCTAATACACATTTATCCATCTCTCTCTTCTTCCTTATTCACGCCCATTGTGGGCATTCTTATTCTTGTTTTTCCTCTCATGGCCGAACATGATGAAGATGAAAAAAGTGATTTTGGTGGCAAAAATCAAAAGTGCTAGCACACAATAGAGACATACAAAGGTGATAGGGAAACCCACCCGCGAGTTTGGAATCAAATCACGAAAGCTTGGAGCTTGGTAGAGGATCCATGGCCGAATCTTGGAGAGGGCAAATAGTAGACTGCTGAATGCACCTTGGAGGGAGAAAATAATTTTTGTTGTCCACCGCGTCGCTCAACCGATCGATGTAAGTATTCCACGACTTTCTCGATTGTATTCACATGTGTTTTTATGTTTTTGATTCGATCCTTGGGACCGTAGAACCTCCAACATCTAGGTGGGTGACTGAATGTATGGTCTTACTATCTCTGGCTTGTAAGGCTCCTATCTGTCTAATTAATAGCTCAACATGTGCCCTAAGACTATCTTCTTCCCTATAATGGTGTATACCTCTACCAGAAAGAGTGGGGTATGTTCTATCCGTGTTATCAATGACATTAGGTTCAATCCAAGAATGAGATTTTTCAACCAGGTCATCTAAGTACTCGAATGCCTCATCAGAGTCTTTCCATATAAACTCACCATTACACATAGTCTCAATAAACTGGCGCTCTCTAGGGGTTAGTCCATCATAGAAATAACTACTACATGCAAACTCTCATACCCTTGGTGAGGAAAACTAGCTAGCATCTCCTTATACCTCTCATACGTTTGATAAAAAGGGTCTCATTGTCTCTCTGGGAGAAACTAGAGATTTGTCTTTTCAAGAGATTCGTCTTATGTTGTGGGAAATATTTATTATAGAATGGCTGTGTTATCTTTCCTCATGTTCCTATTAACCTAGGTCTTAAAGAGTACAACCAGCTCTTAGCTCTATCCTTAAGGGAAAAAGGAAGAACTTAGTCTAATTATGTCAGTTCTTTCAAACCGGTCATAAAGGGTCGTTACTACCTCTTCGAGCTCTCTAATATGCACATAGGGGTTCTCGTTCTCCAAACCATGGAAGGTTGGGAGATACTGTATCATCTCAGGTTTAAATTCTACGTGTGGTGCATTAAGAGGAAACATTATGCATGAAGGTGTAGTTGTGCGAGTTGGGTGGAGGTACTCTTCAAGAGTCCTCACAGGTGGTCTCTCGTACTCACTCATGGTATGTCTGCTAGATTTAGATGGTGCAGCAAAAAGGTTTTCATATATGTTGTCAGAGTCAGAGTCTGAACTTTCCTGTTCAATCCTAACAAATCTACCAAATCTATCTCTACGTCTAGGCATGCAATTAAAGATCAAATAATACGTGAAACAAGAATAAAATAAAAAAGAAATAAACTAAAAATTAAAATCTAAACTAAAATAAAAACTGAAATAAAATAAATAAGTAAATTAATTAATTAATTAATTAATTAAATACAGAACGAAGTTACCATTTCGTTGTTGACTAAGCAAACCTGCTTCTTTTGCTTGCAAACCGTCTCCCCGATAATGGCGTCAAATTTTGATTACTCCCAAAAGATACTTGCGGCTATCGCAGTATATCTGGAGTGTCGATTTCTTAGAGAGATGGTTACAAAAACTAATTTTTCTCAAACATAAAAGTTAACAGTAACTTAAATAAAGAAAACGAATGAATTAAAAATATAAGATAAAAACTATGGGAAAATATTTAGGAAAATCAGCATAGAGATACAGTAAAGCGTCAGGAATCCTTATTGTACCAAGTCCCTATATTCAATTATTGATTCCTTTTATTACACATTGAAGGTTTCACATCCTAAACCAACAATCGAAAGATATTCAATTCTATGCATATTAATTTCTAAGTTAATCAATGGTTATCTTCTCTATGTTAACATCACACAAAGTTATCGTTACGAGCTATCTAACATCGACAATATACCCTAAGGCAATATTACAGCAGAAAACCAACACATAAAATAACTTTTACTAGCCATATCTGGGTTCGCTCACACATAGATGAAGCATGACTGGATCTATATGGGAGTTGACAAAACACAATCTCTAGATTCAAGAATCGAAAGATGATAAAGAAAAACAAACATCAATTATATTAAACGTTGAAAGTACTTTAGAAATCAACAACATAAACATAAGAATTTAAATACAAAAGTTCATCTTTAGTTTTGCCTAGGAGATTAGTTCTCCATGGAGGAAAGAGATACAGTCTTGATACATCGGAGAGACGTCATGGTTTCCTTTAAGTTCTTCGTTCTCCTCTCTTGATTTTGTGTTTGTGGCTCGTTGTTGAATGTTTCTCTCTTATTTCTTTATATTTTTCTCCTCTTTAGGGTTTGGACGAAATTGGGTTTATATAGGGAGGCCTCGGAATCATTATACACATAAAAGACATCAAATTCAGGGTTTTAGGTTGTTTCAGGGCCCTGCGGTGCTGGACTTTGGGCGCCCAGGCGCCAAAGCTGCGGGAAAAGTGTCTGAAGGGGTATTGGCGCAGTGGTTCTTTCTGCTTGTGCTTTGCATCGTGCGTCCTTCTCTTCCCGCGAGCGTCCGTTGCTTCCCTTAGGCTCTGAAACGTATTTAATTACTTCATTCTTCATGTTCCATTGCTCCTAATAACAAAGTACAAAATAAATTCTAATTAAGATTAAAATATATGCCGAATTACGGTGTTTTAAGTATACTTTTGTGCACTTATCAATATCATTCTACAGTCCACCCATGATGACTTGGCTGTTTGGGATCGCCTCAAGTCTACCCTTCATTCTTAGCCCAAACCTTCGACTCGCTCCAACTCAGACATGGAAGCCTTAAATGAGGTCCTTCATAAGTACTCGACCTTCATGTGTCTGGACATCAGTTCGGTAATTTTATTGTCCAACCTAGTGTTGTCAAGTTATGTGTTATTAAATGAAAAAATAACATGCATCAAATAAATCAAAAATAGAACACAAAAGATCAAATCTATACTAACAAATCAATATTGAACATAAACCAAAACTTATAGAAAACCTGGAAAATGATGAAAATTTACAGTCCAAGTCGAGTTGCCTCTGTCCTTAAGAATTTATTAGTTCCGCCTCGGTACTCTACGGATTTTATGGCTAACATTCTCCCGGGATTACTTGGATTCCTCTTGTTCAATGGGCACTCCTTAACAAGATCTTAAACTAGGACAATGGTGGAATCTCTCTCTTGACTCCAAAATAAAAATAATATGACTCAATACTTGTAATTTTCTGGACATTAAAGAAAGAAAATAAGTCTCCCTTGTATAGACATGGAATAGTGCCTTTGAGGGCACAATTTGATTTGGGGTGTAACCCTCCCAAGGGTTATACCCCTTCCTTAAACCCTTTGGAGCCTAGAGAAGTATTCTTTCAATTTTAGAGGACATGTCCCTACATGTTAGTGTCTTTCCCATAGGGCACTCTGTTAGGATTTATGTTCTAAAGTTTCATGTATTGTAAAACTGAATTGATTATTGTAATAATAATAAATGGATTATTCATTTTATCAAAGTTGTTTGATTTATGTCGCATATTGTCCAATTGTCTTGTTTACCTTGATTAGTAATGTACATTCAGATTTAGTGTATGTTTGATGCACAAAAGGGTTTATATCTGAAGTTAATAATCTAAATAGTCCATAAAGAGCAAACAAAGAGGGTACTTTATTTGTGGTTTATCTATAACTGCGGTCCATTCTATACTTGTATGACGACCTTGATATGGGATCGTTCATGTAGTGACATGGGAATGAAGGCATCTTGTATGATGAGATCATATAGGACTGGACATAGATAAATACAAATTTCTTTTAATATTTGTTAACTGAAGAAATTCATTTTATCTAATAGATGATCATATATGGATTCGATCTTAATCCTGAGTGTACTACGATATGTTCTTTGATTTACTATGGTGATGTTGGTGTTGTATTCCCGACCAATAACTACGTATTTTGGGGATATGGTTTGGTGTAAAGCTGTGAACGTTTTACAGAGATATGAAATTCACTCATTCTTACGAGAAGCAGAAGAATATCTTTTTTGAGAGTTGATTCGGGACTTGAATAATTTGAACGCTCAACTTTTCTATTACTAATAGAAAGTTTTATATTCATAATTGTTATGAATTAATTTTCATTATAGAATCAATGGTGCTTAAGAGACAAAATATTTATGACCCAGCTCTGTTTATGAGATATTCGTGAAGGGCTATATCCATATGTAATGAATATATCGATGGACACCGAAGTTGTTCAGTTTTATTTTATCCATCTACGGTAACGGGAGTTCAACTTCAAGTTTTTAGTGGAATAACGCGAGTTAATAATTCGTAATATTTGATTAAAGAGTTTAATTAAAATTTCAAAATTATTAGAGCTCGGAACCGTAGGGCTATTTGGTCCCCTGCTAGCTCGATTAACTGCAACAAACCTAATATAATTAGATTGTCTAATTATATGCTAACTTTATTTTTATATATTATTAATGAGTTTAATAATATTTATTGTCACAAATGAAAACTATTTTAAATTAGTTTAACTTAATGTTTTGTAGAATTCTTTGATTATGAGATAATCAAGTTAGTAATAATTATGACATAATTACTACAACATAATTGAAGATAAATAAATCATTATTAAGATATTGATTTTTATTTACCATTGGAGACAAAGCCCATATAGCATACCATGTCATCCAACTATTATGTCTATTAAGTGGCATGTATATACCTAATATATTTATCATTAGCTAATGCATTTTATGCTTTGGTATAGCCTCCACATTTATGTGTTTGCTATTGAAAGAAAGCATTAGATGCTTAATGACAAAGTCTTTGTCTTTAACTTATCATTTCTTATGCTTTGGCACGACATTCACATTTTTATGTTGGTCATTGCAAGAAAGCATTAAATGCTTAATGACAATGTTAGTTGACTTGTGTAAGAGAATATAATCTCTACCATTTCTCTCACTTTCTAAGGTTAATATTTTGCAAAACATTCATACAATTGTTGTGAGAAAGCTTTGAGAAAATAGAGAGAGTTCAAACATTCACAAGTGTTGTAAGAGTGTTTGAAAGCCAAATACCAATTGAGACATCTTGATTCTCTAAATCATTTAGAGTTTTATCTTTGTAAGTGAAGCCCACACTTCCGTTTGTTGGTTTCGAGTCATAGTTCGGAAGATCGAGTAGTTGATCCAAGTGTTGGACAATAAATGATTGGTTTCAGCTACTATAACAAAGGGAGAAGGCAAAGAAAATTTTAAAGATACATATCGGACCTAGTGCCACCACAAGAAACTTCCGCCACGCTAAGGAAAGTATTTTCCTACACACTCCTCAATGGACATGACCCGCATTCATCCAAACTCTATATTTAGAGAATTTACAACAATCCCCCACAATTCTCTAAATATTAATGTAGACACTTGAGAGAGTTTCCATGAAATAAAACTGCATCGAAATAGGTAGCTTTCGCCTTGAATCTTTCTTAGTGAATGACCATCGTATTTACTTGGCGAACCAGTGACCCATAGTCTTGAATTATTCCGCCGTTGGTGTAAACCAAGACAATTGCCAACATATTGTTGGACAATTATGACCCATAGCGTCACTGTTTGTAAAAGACATTGTGTTTTTGTACGAAATTAGCTATGTAGTAATGAAATTATCTTTTACCGTTTTATATTTATTTACTTTGATATACAAATGGTAGAAGTCCTTATGATTAGTTCCAGATTGAGATGACATGAGACAGTATCAATCAATAAAGGTTTAATCATTAAATATCTCTAGTCGTAGTATTATCGAGATTGGACACCGATAATACGGAATAGACTAGTATTGCACTTGTGCGCGTTGTGAGGGCATAACGGTATAGTTCTCATATGTTTAAGTATATGATACTTATACAAGTGCAATAGGAGGTTGTATTTTACCAATGGTACGGAAAATAGCTTCGCTCTGGATAGACCCCGCAGAATCCCATTGGTAGTATGTATATGTGTCTATGGGAGTCCGCTTCAGGGTAGGTGTATTTGGTCTTAACCTGAGACTTACATCGCTAGTACTTGCGACAATCGGTAAACCTTGGTTTTGGTCGTCCAGGGTTTTAACAGGTTCTGTGTACGCCTTTGCTGGTTTATTGGGAATCGTAGTGTATTGGATGTGATGTCAAGACGGAAGTATCACTTCAGACATATGGAGATGATGATCACGCAGGGATTCAGAACTGATTCTCTATTGTGTTGCAACCATCGGGATAATATGACAAGATCAGGATTATCCGATTCAAAGAGATTAGTTGCTTGATATCTAATATGTGCTTCGTACGAGGCAGGCACTATTCCAGCCCCAGGCCTTGCATGTGACATCAGATACTGGATCACAATACGCAATACTACAGTATACTACGCCTGATATAGATCGTATATTCCATTAAGAATATTTCTAGAGAATTGGGTAGGCATGACACTTTGCTAGAAGCCAACCTTATCTCGTAAATCGGTAAAAACATAGTACGAGATACGTACGTGTTCGGATAGTTTGACGAACGCTTTTAGTGCCAACATATCCAGGGATCTCTTGGGTCGCTTCCCGAAGATTCACCAATGACGTATGATTTGAACTTAATTAATCTAGGATTAATTGCGGAGAGACTTTATCTTGGATAAAGTACTATTTGAAGAGAGAGAAAGATTAATTTGGAATTAATCGATAAAATAATATATTCGATATATTATTCGAAATTAGATTTCAACACGGAATTAAAATTAGATTTTAATTCGGGCAAACGAGTTAATTTAGAATTAATTCGTAAGCGACGTGAATAGTAATTTTGCTAGGCATGATTATTTAATTAAATTCGATTTAATTACGTCGCGACGGAAGTTCTTTAATTCGAAATTAGCGAACTCGAGCCCGGGAGTGTTTGCGGGCCCACTCGCATTTGGAATCGAGTGGGGCCCACATGTCACATCAAATGTCACATCACATGTCACCTTTAGTTGCTTTTGGTGATGTGTTTAGGTGAATTAGTCGGTGGCTTGTAAAACACTCCAAATGAAAGCTTTGAAAGACACATACCAAATGAACTTTTGATATATGATTTAATTTATTTTTGAAAACAAAAGTGATAAGCTTCCATTTCTCTCTCAATTGCCATGAGCAGTGAGGACATTTTCCCTCTCTATTTTTCTTTCATCTTCACCAAATTTGAAAAAAAAAACTTGTAGAATTTTTGTTGCATTAATTCTCTAAGGCTAGCACCTTCAAGGAATCATCAAGAGGTGATAGGGAAACCTATTCAAGAGCTTGGAAACTCAAAGAAAAGCTTGGAGCTACTACTTCCACCTTGGCCAAATTCTTGGACTGCTTGGAGGAGTGTTTGACGCATCCAAAATCCGTTCAATGTAAGTGTGTTTCCGCCACTTTTCTTTATTATTCATTCATGATTTTATGCTTATTTGATCTTGGGATTAAACCTAGAAACCCAACAATGATATCTATTAGCCAAAATGAGCATGAAATAAATTAGGGTAAAATCAATGTGAGCATGATTTGATAAAATTGATTGATTGAGTATGCTTAAATGTTGATATATTGAGGTTGGATTGGATCAATTTCATGAATTATTGATTGGATCAATTTTTTACCCACCATTAGGCTTGGCCGAATATGACTGCTACCCTAGGTTCCTGGTATTTTTTATTTTGATGATCATTGGATGACTTGAAACGAATGGGAAATGTCGATTTGTAATTCGTTCGGATTGAAAAACAAAATCGGATATAAACCCTAATCATGGCCGAGAGCTTTAGAGCATGTAAAGACTTGATTTTTTGATTCAAGAATGTTGGACATTAGTTGAACAATTAGATACATAATTAATTAGTTAAATTGTATTTTGGAAATATTGATTTAGTTAATTAATTGATGTAATACACTTGGTTAATTAAATTATAAAATTTGGAATTTTAAAATTTGATTAATGGGCTTGATTTTGAATTGGGTTTGGAAATGTTATATTTTGGCATAATGGGTTTGGTTGGGCCAAGTTGGTTTAGGCCAATTGGATTGGATCCAAATTGGGCCTAGATCATTCTTTTAAGTCCAAATGTAATAAATGAGCTTTAAAAGTTTAATTGGGCCTTATGGGCTAAAATTGGTTTTATGGCAAATGAGAGTGATTCCTTAATTAGGCTTGGTAATTGGGTTTGACCTACATTGACCAAATCCCATGCCTTATGAAATCAATTGAAAGCTCATCAGACTTTAATTAAACGAACATTGGATGTTAGTTGGGCTTTGAGACCCATTAAGATTAGATTTGGAATCTAAGTCGTTAAAGCGCATTAAAAAGTGTAGATATTTAATTTGGAATTAAATAAATGAATTAGTATTGAATACGAATTAAATTAGATTTAACGAGTAGTTCGATATAATTCAAGAATGCGTACATTAAGTACTTATTCTCAAACGAGTTGGACTCGCGCAAAATCAAATCATTGTTTGAACATTAGATGATCACATAATTAAAGACTAATTAACTGGATTAGATTGGTTGAATTGCATGCTATGAATGAATATATGGATGTGTTGAATGAATAGCGTATATCGGATGGATATTAGAAAGGAAAGGGAAATTTTAGAAATTATTACAAATTTGGAATTTATAAATTGGATCTGCGTGTCCAGCCTTATCTCTCATTATTTCTTTGTATTCTCTTTTCACCTAATTCCCCTCAATGTAATGAGGTTTCTATTATTGTATTATGTAATTGGGTAAAAGTATGACATTGCTAGCCGAGGAGAGGAAAGTGAGTGATTTGTTCTAGGAATAATCTGTTTAAATATCCATCTGCATATCGTTATTAATTTACTTTTCGCGCCTTATGATGTTTTAGAAGCATGCTTAAGGGTGTATGATGAGACCTTAACAAAGATAATAAATTGGTTGCCAATTTATGTAAAAAACCTCAAATCATATTAAGCGTTTTTCCTTCCGTTGAGTGATTCTTACACAAGATCCAAAGTTGGCATTGGTTTGTTGGCCAAAGTCAAGACCTTTGTCAATTGCGGATGTGTTGAATCATGAGAGTTTTGTTCCATATCGGTGTCTTGTCCAAGTTTTGATTTGTTGGCCAAAGTTAAGATCACTTTTTGTCCATCGACATTGATTACGAAGCTTTCCATGTCAATGGGTCCCGCTTAACTGGAATCATTAAGTGTGTTGTGCCAAAGACAAGGCTTAGTTGATTCATAGGAAAAAGGTTAGGCAAATATATTGGATATATTGGCATAAGTATTGTACATATGTTTCGGACTTGGATGTCCACCTATCGGATCTAGGAATTGGATGAGATCCAATTGATCTTCGAGATCTACCTAGTTAAATATCATATAGCTTGTTGGCCAAAGTCAAGGTTGTGTGTTATTTAACGGGATCCTAGCCCACTAGGAAACTGGGTTTCCCGAGTACTCGACAGAGAGTTAGAGGCTCGCCGGAAAATAGTGGGAGACTAGTATTGAATTTGCAATTTCATTCAGATACTTAGCATTACACGCTTTCAAATTATTTCGTCAAAATTATTTTAGTAGTTGGACTAATATAATGTTATTTTCTTGTAACAGTTTGACTGTACCCTATATCATTGATTAGATAGTTGAACTATCGTAATCAGGATGACAGGAAAGGGAAATGTATGAGACATTATCATGGGCGAAAATGTCTTTAAGGGCACGAACTTTACCGATTGGGAAATGAATCTGAGGATAGTCCTCGGAGCCGAGAGGCTGCTATATACGATACAGACACCTCTTGGGCCTAAGCCCAAACCTGATCAGTTACTTGAGCTGGAGCTTTGGAAGACTCACAGCGATGATAACGATACTGCTCATTCTATTATGCTTGCTTCTATGACTCAGCATTTCCGTCGACAGAACATGGACTTGGATCCCTATAACATGTTGGCGAGGTTGCACGATCTTCACCGTTCTAACAAAAGAACGCAAAGATATGAGTTGCAAAAGAAGCTATTCCGTTCACGTATGTCAGAAGGCATGTCCGTTGAGTCCCATGTGGCACAGATGATTGCTGACATAGATGAACTAGCTTAGTGGGGATAGTATTAGAGGCTGAGACTATTATAGATTTGATCTTGCAGTCTCTCCCCGACAGCTGGAGACAGTTCATCCTAAACTATAACCTGATGAACACATATGATACTCTTGGAGAGTTGTTGTAAATTCTTAAGAAAGCTGAGAATGAGCTTCTTAAAGGCAATAAGCACGAGGCGCACTTTGCTTTGACATCTCAGACACCGAGGGCTGGGCACAAAGCGACTGGAGGTGTGAAGAAGAAAAAGCATAAGAGAAAGGGAAAAGCCAAATCGTCAAAGGCTTCTGGGAAGCCAAAGGACAAGTCTCAGGATGTATGCCTCTAGTGCGGCAAGCGGGGTCACTGGAAGCATGATTGCTGCGAGTACAAGGCACTCCAGAAGGAGATTAAAGCGGGCAAGGCACTGGTTACAGGTATGTTTATTATTGAAATAAACATGACTACTTTTAGTTTTAAAAATTAGATTTTTGATTCTGGTTGTGGTTGTGGTACTCACATATGTACTGATGTGCAGGATCTGTGGATTAACAGGAGACTGGCCTCAGGGGAGATTGATCTACGCGTCGGAAATGGGGCACCAGTCGCCGTTTTGGCCGTTGGCACTTTTGTTTTAAAATTTCCCTCGGGGCATGTACTAGAACTTAAAGACTGTTATTATGTACCTAGTTTGACTATGAATATTATTTCTGTTTCTATGTTAACCCAATGTGGGTACACTTTTGTATTTAGAAACTCCGGGTGTTTTATTTATAAAAATGATATAGAAATTTGCACTCATGTAGCAAATAATGGTATTTATATTTTGAATATAAATCAAACATATAATATAACAAACAAAAGGCTCAAAATGAGTAAGAAAGATGAAACTTATATGTGGCACTGTCATTTGGGACACATAAACAAGACTCGCATATCCACACTTTCGAAGAGTGGGTACTTGGACGGATTTGATCTAAATTCATATGACGTCTGCGAATCTTGCTTATTAGGAAAAATACCTAAATCACCGTTTAGCGGTAAAGATGAACGCGCCACCGAACTGTTAGCCCTCGTTCATAGTGACGTATATGGGCCCATGTCTAGCCAGGCTAGAGGTGGATATGAATACTTCGTAACCTTTACGGATGATGCATCGCGTTATGGTTATGTGTATCTTATGAGACATAAGTCAGAAACTTTTGAGAAATTCAAAGAGTTTCGACACGAAGTACAAAAACAGACCGGCAAGAGTATAAATACATTACTGTCGGACTGTGGTGGCGAATACTTGAGCAATGAGTTTCTAGATTACTTGAAAGAATATGGTATTCTTTCACAGTGGACTCCTCCTGGAACACTGCAATTAAACGGTGTGTCCGAACGGAGAAACTGAACTTTGTTGAACATGGTTAGATCTATGATGAGTCGCACTGAGCTACCTATTTCCTTCTGGGGATATGCATTAAACAGTGCAAATCTTATTTTGAATAAGGTTCCGTCAAAGTCTGTTCAACAGACTCCATATGAAATATAGACAGGAAAGAAACCAGGTTTCTCATTCCTGAAGATTTGGGGATGCTGGGCATACGTCAAACGTTTGGAAGGTACCAAACTTGAACCAAAATCGGATAAATGCCTATTCGTAGGATATCCTAGGGAAACCAAAAGATATTACTTTTATCACCCACGAGAGAACAAAGTATTTGTTGCTCTACATGTGATTTTCCTTGAGAAGGAATTCCTAAATGCAGTGGTTAGTGGGAGGAAAGTAGAACTCGATGAAAATCTGAGTGATAATGTTCCTAGCATAGAATCCTCAACGAAACAAGAACAGTCCATCCGGGATGAGACTATACCACAATCTTCTATTACACAAGGACCGCGTAGGTCGGAGAGAGTCAAGAAACAACCTGAGAGGTATGGGTTTCTGATCTCACCTCATGTAGATATTAATCTCATTGAGGATAATGAACCGGCCACGTATGAGGAAGCGATACAAGATATCGATTCCGCTTTATGGCAAAAAGCCATGAAGTCCGAAATGGATTCTATGTACACCAACCAAGTTTGGACACTGGTTGATGCACCAAAAGCCGTAAAGCCTATTGGTTGCAAATGGGTCTTCAAGAAGAAGACTGACATGGATGGAAACGTACAAATGTACAAAGCTATGCTTATAGCGAATGGGTATCATCAACGACATGGTGTCGATTATGATGAAACTTTCTCACCCGTTGCCATGATTAAATCCATTCGGATAATTCTTGCTATTGCTACATATTTCGATTACGAGATATGGCAGATGGACGTTAAAACCACTTTCCTTAACGGAAACCTTTTGGAGGATGTTTATATGCAACAGTCTGACGGTTTTATCGTGCCAAGACTTGCAAACAAGGTTTGTAAGTTAAATCGGTCCATTTATGGGCTGAAACAAGCATCGCAGTAATGGAACCAACGTTTTGATGAGATCATAAAAGAATTTGATTTCATTCAAAATGAAGATGATCCTTGTGTATATAAGAAGGTTAGTGGGATAGCACTGACTTTTATTGTCCTTTATATTGACGATGTATTGCTTATAGGCAATGACATTCCCATGCTAACGTCGGTGAAAGCTTGGCTTTCATTGAAATTCTCCATGAAAGATCTGGGAGAAGCAGCCTTTATTCTGGGAATAAAGATCTACCAGGATAGATCTAGAAATCTGCTTGGACTCTCCCAGAGTATGTACATTGATAAAGTGTTGAAGAGATTCAACATGGATCAGTCCAAAAAGGGACTATTGCCAATGTCACATGGTGTCTATCTATCTAAGGACATGTGTCCTAAAACTCAAGATGAGAGAGACAACATGAGTCGGATACCATTCGCCTCGGCAGTCGGATCAATCATATATGTCATGATATGTACGCGACCTGATGTCTCCTATGCTTTGAGCATATGTAGTCGCTATCAGGCCGATCCAGGTGAAGGTCACTAGATGGCGGTTAAGAACATCCTTAAGTATCTTAGACGAACTAAGGATGCTTTCTTAATCTATGGAGATGAAGAACCTAAGGTAACTGGGTATACCGATGCAAGTTTCCAAACCGACAAAGACGAATGTAAGTCACAATCCGGGTACATATTGTTTGAATAACGGAGCAGTGAGCTGGAAATCTTCCAAGCAAGTGACTGTTGCCGATTCAGCAATAGAAACGGAGTACATTGCTGCAGCTGAAGCAGCAAAGGAGGCAGTTTGGATCCGAAAATTCCTAATTGGATTAGGAGTAATTCCTTTAGTAGCTGAGCCCGTTCCATTGTATTGTGACAATAACGGAGCTATAGAGCAGGCTAAGAAATCGGGGTCTCATCAACGATCCAAGCATGTTCTTCGAAGTTTCCATCTGATTCGTGAGATCATACATCGTGGCGATGTGAAGGTCGAGAAGGTCGCATCAGATGACAATATGGCAGATCCGCTGACGAAAGCTATTCCTCAGCAAAAGTTTGAGCGACATGTACATAGTTCAGTTATTAGATGCTTGAGTGACTGGCTATAGGCCAAGTGGGAGATTGTTGGACAGTTATGACCCATAGCGTCACTGTTTGTAAAAGACATTGTGTTTTTGTACGAAATTAACTATGTAGTAATGAAATTGTCTTTTACCGTTTTGTATTTATTTACTTTGATATACAAATGGTAGAAGTCCTTATGATTAGTTCTGGATTGAGATGACATGAGACAATATCAATCCATAAAGGTTTAATCATTAAATATCCATAGTCGTAGTATTATCGAGATTGGACACCGATAATGCGAAATAGACTAGTATTGCACTTGTGCGCGTTGTGAGGGCATAACTGCATAGTTCTCATATGTTTAAGTATAGGATATTTATGCAAGTGCGATAGGAGGTTGTGTTTTACCGATGGTACGGAAAACAGCTTCGCTTTGGATAGACCCCGTGAAATCCCATTGGTAATATGTATATGTGTCTATGAGAGTCCGCTTCAGGGTAGGTGTATTTGGTCTTAACCTGTGACTTGCATCGCTAGTACTTGCGACAATCGGTAAACCTTGGTTTTGGTCGTCCAGGGCTTTAATAGGTTCTGTGTACGCCTCTGCTGGGTTTATTGGGAATCGAAGTGTATTGGATGTGATGTCAAGACGGAAGTATCACTTCAGACATATGGAGATGATGATCACGCATGGATTCAGAACTGGTTCTCTATTGTATTGCAACCATCGGGATAATATGACAAGGTCAGGATTATCCGATTCAAAGAGGCTAACTGCTTGATATCCGATATATGCTTCGTAAGGGCAGACACTATTCCAGCCCCAGGCCTTGCACGTGACATCAGATACTGGATCACAATACGCAATACTACGGTATACTACGCTTGATATAGATCGTATATTCCATTAAGAATATTTCTGGAGAATTGGGTAGGCATGACGCGTTACTAGAAGCCAACTTTGTCTCGTAAATCGGTAAAAATATAGTACGAGGTATGTACGTGTTCGGATAGTCCGATGACCGCATTTACTGCCAACATATCCAGGGATCTCTTGGGTCGCTTCCTGAAGATTCACCGATGACGTATGATTCGAACTTAATTAATCTCGAATTAATTACGGAGAGACTTTATCTTGGATAAAGTACTATTTGAAGAGAGAGAAAGATTAATTTGAAATTAATCGATAAAATAATATATTCGACACGGAATTAAAATTAGATTTTAATTCGGGCAAACGAGTTAATTTAGAATTAATTCGTAAGCGATGTGAATAGTAATTTTACTAGGCATGATTATTTAATTAAATTCGATTTAATTACGTCGCGACGGAAGTTCGTTAATTCGAAATTAGCGAACCCGAGCCCGAGAGTGTTTGCGGGACCACTCGTATTTGGAATCGAGTTGGGCCCACCTGTCACATCAAATGTCACATCACATGTCCCCTTTAGTTGCTTTTGGTTGATGTGTTTAGGTGAATTAGTTGGTGGCTTGTAAAACACTCCAAATGAAAGCTTTGAAAGACATATACCAAATTCACTTTTGATATATGATTTAATTTGTTTTTGAAAATAAAATTGATAAGCTTCCATTTCTCTCTCAATTGCCGTGAGCAGTGAGGACATTTTCCCTCTCCATTTTTCTTTCATCTTCACCAAATTTGAAAAAAAAAACTTGTAGAATTTTTTTTGCATAAATTCTCTAAGGCTAGCACCTTCAAGGAGTCATCAAGAGGTGATAGGGAAACCTATTGAAGAGCTTGGAAACTCAAAGAAAAGCTTGGAGCTACTACTTCCACCTTGGCCGAATTCTTGGACTGCTTGGAGGAGTGTTTGATGCATCCAAAATCCGTTCAATGTAAGTGTGTTTCCGCCACTCTTCTTTGTTATTCATTCATGATTTTATGCTTCTTTGATCTTGGGATTAAACCTAGAAACCCAACACATATAGCTTTACTTCGACCATTTCCCATTCTACGGTTGTATTCTTTTCGGTCATGAATATTGGTCCTGGATTCATCAAGCACTTTAGGGAAGTCAGCCTGTAAAATCCCATGGAAGCAACCTCACTTCTTACTTGAAATAGGTGATCTACTTTAAAGAAGTAATCTGCCTTTACCCTCTTTAGGAATCTTCTCCTAATATAGTGATCATTATAAACCTTAGCTTATCTTAGCCATGACTGACAACACTCTGCGTCATTATCGGAATGGGAAAGAGTATAAAACTCTACAATGATTGTTTTGAATTGCATAAAATTTCAGTTATCCCTTTTGAACCTGGATCTTAGGATGTCCAGTTAGCTAGGTTGGGTTTCCACAGTGACAATTCTTAATTTATAGGCTTCAAGCTCATTCCCATCGATGAATTCTCAACTTGAACTCTAGGTAAACCTTTATTAAGTGGATCCGCTAGGTTTTCTTTTGATTTCATATAATCGATCGATATTATGTCACTTGAGATCAGTTGTCGTATGATATTATATCTGCGACATATGTGTCGAGACTTACCATTAGACATTGTATTTTGGGCTCTCCCAATAGCTCATTGACTATCACAATATATGCTTATTGCTGGCACCGAATTGGGCCAATTTAGAATATCTTTCAGGAAATTTCGAAGCCATTACACTTCTTCCGCTGTTTTATCTAATGCTATGAACTCTGATTTCATAGTACACCGTGCAATACATGTTTGTCTCGAGAATTTCCATGACACGACTGCACCATCAAGTGTGAAAATAAATCCACTCGTAGATTTGGAATCTAATGTATCAGATATCTAGTTAGCATCGCTATATCTCTCTAGAACATAAGGATATCTCGTATAATGAAGACCATATTTTGAAGTTTCTCTCAGATACCTCAAAACTCTTACTATGGATTTTCAGTGGTTATGTCTGTTGGTCTCTAAGATCATCCCAAGAATATTTAAAGTGTGAAATAATGTGAATACAAAAAGAAAGTATAGCGGAATTATACTTACAAAGATCAGTGGAGAGGATGTGTGTAGAATAAATTTTTTTTGCTTCCTTGAAAGTCTCCAAGCTCTCTTTGATAAAGTTGAGCTCCAAAGGTTTCCCTATCACCTTAGTATGATCCTTGATGTGTGCTAGCACTTAGGAAAATTGAAACAATTCTTCCTTTGCTCTTGATGAATTCGCCCAAGCCAAATAGGGAGAGAGTTTGGTGTGTTGGGCGTGAAATAAGAGAGAATGAATGAATGAGTTGTGAAACTTGTGTTCTTTGATTTTCCAAAAATTCAAATGATATACCAAATATTTGGTAAATGTCATTCACTTCTTACACACTTGTGTGTCTTACAGGTCACCATCATTTCATCACCAAATTCCATCACCAAAAAGTGATGAGAATGACAAGTGATGTGACTTGTAATGTGACATGTGGGCCCCACTTGATTTAAAATTCGAGTGGGCCCGCAAACACATACTGGGCTCGGGTTCGCTAATTTCGAATTAAATAATTTTCCGTTGCGACGTAATTAAATCAAATTTAATTAAATAATTATGCCTAGCAAAATTACTATTAAAGTCGCTCACAAATTAATTCTAAATTAATTCGTTCGCCCAAATTAAAATCCAATTTTAATTCCGTTATGAAGTCCAATTTCATTTAATAATCGATTAATTCCGAATTAATTGTTCTCTCTCTTTCATTTGACAGTTATCCCAGATAAATTCTCGTCGTAATTAATCCTAGATTAATTATGTTCGAGTCATACGTCATCGGTGAATCTTCGGGAAGCGACCCATGAGATCCATGGATATGTTGGCAGCAAATCCGATTGTCGGACTATCTAAACATGTGCGTACCTCGTATCACGTTTTTTCTGATTTACGAGGCATGGTTGGCTTCTAGCAAAGCGCCATGCCTACCCAATTCTCCAGAAATATTCTTAAAGGAATATATAATCTATGTCAGGCGTAACATATGTAGTATTGCGTATAGCGATCCAGTATCGGATGTCACATGCAAGGCCCATGGCTTGAATAGTGTTTGCCCCGTACAAAGCATATATTGGATCACAAGCAACTAGTCTCTTTAATCGGATAATCATGACCTTGTCATATTATTCTGATGGTTGCAACACATTGGAGTACCAGTTCTGTATCCCTGTGTGATCAACATCTCCATATGACTGAAGTGATACTTCCGTCTTAACATCACATCCAATACACTACAATTCTCAATAAACCCAGAAGAGGCGTACACAGAACCTGTTAAAGTCCCGGACGACCAAAACCAAAGCGTATCGATTGTCGCAAGTACAAGCGAAGCAAGGTTTAGGTTTAGACCAAATACACATACCACCCTGAATCGGATTTCCATAGACACATAATCATACTACTAATGGGATTCCGAGGGGTCTATCTAGAGCCAAGCTGTTTCCGTACCATCGGTAAACATAACCTCTTATCACACTTGCATAAGTATCAAATACTTAAATATATGAGAACTATGCTGTTACACTTCCGTAACACGCACAAGTGTGATACTAGTCTATTCAGTATTATCGATGTCCAGTCTCGATAATACTGCGACTAGGGATATTTAATGATTAAACCTTTGTGGATTAATATCGTCTCATATCTTATAATCCGGAACTAATCATAAGGACTTTTATCATTCATATATTAAGAGTAATCAAATCACAAAATGATAAAATATAATTTCCATTGTCACATAGTTAATTTGTACAAAAACTACAATGTCTTTTACAAATAGTGACGCTATGAGTCATAATTATCCAACAATCTCCCACTTGACCTATAGCCAGTCACTCAAGCATCTAACACATGAACTATGTACATGTCACTCAAATTTTTACTGAGGAATAGCTTTTGTCAGCGGATTTCCAATGTTGTCCTCTGATGCGACCTTCTCGATCTTCACATTGCCACGATGTATGATCTCATGAATCAGATGGAAACATCGAAGAACATGCTTGGATCGTTGATGAGACCGCGGTTCCTTAGCCTGCATTATAGCCCCGTTATTTTCATAATCTAATGAAATGGACTTAGCTGCTAACAGAACAACTCCTAATCCAATTAGGAATTTATGGATCCAAACTGCCTCTTTTGCTGCTTCAGCTGTAGCAATGTACTCCGCTTCTGTTTTTGAATCAACAACAGTCTCTTGCTTGGAAGATTTCCAGCTTACTCCTCCGTTGTTCAAATAAAATATGTATCTGGATTGCGAATTACTGTCGTCTTTATCGATTTGGAAACTTGCATCGGTATACCCAGTTATCTCAAGTTCTCCATCTCCATAGATTAAGAATACATACTTAGTTCGTCTAAGATACTTAAGGATATTCTTAACCGTCGTCCAGTGACCTTCACCTGGATCGGCTTATAGCGACTACACAAGCTCAAAGCATAAGAGACATTAGGTAGCGTACATATCATGGCATACATGATCGATCTGACTGCTGAGGCGAATGGGATTCGACTCATGCTGTCTCTCTCATATTGAGTTTTAGGACACATGTCCTTAGATAGAGTGACGCTATGTGACACTAGCAACAGTCCCCTCTTGGACTGATCCATGTTGAATCTCTTCAACACTTTTTCAATGTACGTACTCTAGGAGAGTCCAAGCATCTTTCAAGGTCTATCTCACTAGATCTTTATTCCTAGAATAAAGGCTGCTTCTCCGAGATCGTTCATGGAGAATTTTAATGAAAGCCAAGCTTTCACCGACGTTAACATGGGAATGTCATTGCTAACAAGTAATACATCATCAACGTAAAGGAAAATAAATGTCAGTGCGCTCCCACTAACCTTCTTATATACACAAGGATCATCCTCGCTTTGAATGAATTCATATTCCTTTATGATCTCATCAAAACGTTGGTTCCAAGAACGCGATGCTTGCTTCAATCCATAAATGGATCGATTTAACTTAAAAACCTTGTTTGCAAGTCTTGGTATGAGAAAAGCATCAGGCTGTTGCATATAATCATCCTCCAAAATGTTTCCGTTAAGGAAAGTGGTTTTGACGTCTATCTGCCATATCTCGTAATCGAAATATGCAGCAATAACAAGTATTATCCTAATGGATTTAATCATGCACGGGTGAAAAAGTTTCATCGTAATCGACACCATGTCGTTGACGATACCCCTTCGCTACAAGTTTTGCTTTGTACGTTTGTATGTTGCCATCCATGACAGTCTTCTTCTTGAAGACCCATTTGTAACCAATAGGCTTTACGCCTTCTGGTGCATCAACCAGTGTCCAAACTTGGTTGGTGTATATGGAATCCATTTCGGACTTCATGGCTTCTTGCCATAAAGCGAAATCGATATCTTGTATCGCTTCCTCATACGTAGCCGGCTCGTTATCCTCAATAAGATTAATATCTACATGAGGTGAGATCAGAAACCCATACCTCTCAGGTTGTTTCCTGACTCTCTCCGACCTACGCGGTTCTTGTGTATTCGAAGATTGTGGTACAGTCTCTTCACTGATGAACTGTTCATGTTCGTTAAGGATTCTATGCCAGGAACAGTATCACTCCGATTTTCATCGAGTTCTACTTTCCTCTCATTTATCACGGTATTTAGGAATTCATTCTCAAGGAAAACCGCATGTAGAGCAAAAAATACTTTGTTCTCTTGTGGGTGATAGAAGTAATATCCTTTGGTTTCCCTAGGATATCCTACAAATAGGTATTTATCCGATTTGGGTTCAATTTTGGTACCTTCTAAATATTTTACGTATGTCCAACATCCCTAAATCTTCAGTAATGAGAAACCCAGATTCTTTCCTGTCCATATCTCATACGGATTCTGTTGAACAGACTTTGACAGAACCTTATTCAAAATAAGTATTGCATTGTTCAATGCATATCCCCAGAAGGAAATAGGTAGCTCTGTGTGACTCATCATATACCTTACCATGTCTAACAAAGTTCGGTTCCTCCATTCGGACACACCGTTTAATTGCGGTGTTCCTGGAGGAGTCCACTGTGAAAGAATACCATATTCTTTCAAGTAATCTAGAAACTCATTGCTTAAGTATTCGCCGCCACGGTCTGACCTTAATGTCTTAATACTTTTACCGGTCTATTTTTCTACTTCGTGTCGAAACTCTTTGAATTTCTCAAAGGTTTCCGACTTGTGTCTCATAAGATACACATAACCATAACGCGATACATCATCCGTAAAAGGTTACGAAGTATTCATATCCATCTCTAGCCTGGCTAGACATGGGCCCACATACGTCACTATGAACAAGGGCTAACAGTTCTGTGGCACGTACACCCTTTCTGCTAAAAGGTGTTTTAGGCATTTTTCCTAATAAATAAGATTCACAGACATAATATGAATTAGGATCAAATCCGCCCAAGTACCCACTCTTCGAATGTGTGGATATACGTGTCTTGTTTATGTGTCCCATATTACAATGCCACATGTAAGTTTCATCTTTGTTACTTATTTTAAGCCTTTTGTTTGTTACATTATATGTTTGAGATTGATTAATATGTTGGACAAATATGACCCATAGCGTCACTATTTGTACAGATCATGGTGTTGTTGTACAAATTAACTATGTGACAAAGGAGATTGCACTCTTATCATTTGTGATTAGATCACCTAGATGTATAAATGATGAGAGGTCCCTATGATTTGTTCCTGGACGGAGAATGATATGAGACAGTATCAGTCCATGAAGGATAAATCATTAAATATACATAGTCAGAGTATTATCGAGATTGGACATCGATAAATACGTAAAAGACTAGTATTGCACTTGTGCGCGTTGTGAGGGCACAACGACATAGTTCTCATATATTTGGGTATTGGATACTCAAGCAAGTGTAGTAGGAGATTGTGTTTCACCGATGGTACGGGAAACAGCTTCGCTCTGGATAGACCCCCTCGGAATTCCATTGGTAGTATGACTATGTGTCTATGGAAGTCCAAAATCAGGGTATGTGTATTTAGTCTTAACCTGAGACTTGCACCGCTAATACTTGCGATAATCAATATACTTTGGTTGCGGTCGTCCAGGGATTTAACAGGTTCTGTGTACGCCAATACCGGGTATATTGAGAATCGTAGTGTGTTGGGTGTGATGTCAAGACGGAAGTATCACTCCAGTCATAGTGGAGATGATGGTCACGTAGGATACGAGGACTGGTTCTCTTAAATGCTGCAGCTATCGGGATAAAATGACAAGGTCAGGTTTATCCGATTATAGAGACTAGTCACCACACATCCGACATGTGCTTCGTACGGGGCATACATAATTCTAGCCCTATATTTCCGGAGAATTGGGTAGGCATGACACTTTGCTAGAGGCCAACTTTTTCTTGTAAATCGGTAAAATATAATAAGAGGTACTTACGTGTTCGGATAGTCCGACAACCGAATTTATTGCCAACATATCCGGGGATCTCATGGGTCGCCTCCCAAAGATTCACTGATGACGTATGACTCGCACTTTAATTAATATGGGATTAATTAGAAGAGAGAGAAAATTAATCTGGGATTAATTTCAGAGATATTTTATCTAGGATAAAATATCAATAAAAGAGAGATAACAATTAATTTGGAATTAATCGGTAAATTAATATATTCGATATATTAAACGAAATTGGATTTCGACGCGGAATTAAAATTAGATTTTAATTCGGGTGAACGAATTAATTTAGAATTAATTCGTTAGCTACGTGAATAGTAATTATGCTTGGCATGATTATTTAATTAAATTATATTTAATTACGACGCAACAGATAAATCGTTAATTTGGAATTAACGAACCCGAGCCCGAGATTATTTACGAGCGCATTCGTATTTCAAATTCGAGTGCGGCATGTAAGTCAAATCAAGCGTTAAATCATTAGTCGCATCAAGCGTCAAATCGCTAGTCGTTTCAAGCTTCAAATCACTTGTCACTTTGAGTGATGTGACTTGACTACTTGATTGATTGAGTGACATGACCACTTGAGTGATGTGACATGATGTGAGTTGATGTGTGCTTTTAATGGTTTGACTTTTAAAAGCCAAAATTCAAATAAAATGAATTTGAAATTCAAATGTGTGTATTTAATACACAAATTTGGTAACACTTCTAACATCTCTCTCTTTCCTCCCATCTCTCCTTCTCTCTTTCTCCCTTCCATTCACATGCCCAAGGGGCTGTGAAAACTGTCCAAAACCGTGACAGTCCAAGAGAGGAAGAAGCTTGATTTTGTTGCAAAATCGGAGGTGCTAGCACACTAAGAAGATATTCGAAGGTGATAGGGAAACCCACCCACGAGCCGGGAATCGATTGACGAAACTTGGAGCCTCAAAATCTTGGACTCAAATCTGAAAATTGAAGGTAGTGGACTGCACTACTTGGGCGCACCTTGGAAGGGAAAAATAAATTTTATTTGTTGCTGAATCGTCTCAATCGATCGATGTGAGTATTCCGCTACCTCCGTTGATGTATTCACATTTGTTTTTCATGCTTATAATCGATCTTGGGACCTTAATAGAAACCAACATAATATTCAAAATATAAAGACCAATATTTGCATCAGCAGTGCAAATTTCCATATCATTTTTATACATAAAACACCCAGTATTTCTAAATATAAAAGTATACCCGCATTGGGCTAACATAGATACAGAAATAATATTCCTAGTCAAACTAGGTATAAAATAACAGTTTGTAAGTTCAAGTACATACCCCAATGGCAGTTCCAAAACATAAGTGCCAACGGCCAAAATGGAAACTTGTGTCCCATTTCCAACGCGGAGGTCAATCTCTCATGAGGCTAGTCTCCTGCTAATCTGCAGATCTTGCACATCAGTACATATATGAGTACCACAACCAGAATCAAAAATCCAATTTTTAAAACTAGTAGTAGACATGTTTATTTCTATAATAAACATACATGAAGCCAGTGCCTCGCCAGCTTTGATTTCCTTCATGTGCGCCTTGTACTCTCGGCAGTCACGCTTCCAGTGACCCTGCTTCCCGCACTACAGACATACATCTTGGGATTTATGCTTAGGCTTCTCAGAACCCTTTGACGATTTGGCCTTGCCCTTGTTCTTATGTTTCTTCTTCTTTACACCTCCAGTCACATTGGGCCAAGCCCTCTGAGTATGAGATGTTGAAGCGAAGTGCGCCTTGCTCTTCTTGCCTTTTAGAAGTTCCTTTTCAGCTTCTTTCAGTATGGACATCAACTCTCCAAGAGTATCATCTTGGTTCATCATATTATAGTTCATGATGAACCCACTCCAAGTGTCAAGGAGAGACTGTAAGATCAAATCTATGGAAGTCTCAACCTCGAAGATGATTCCCATCTGACCCAGCTGCTCAATGTCAGCAATCATCTTTGACACATGGTGTTCAACAGACGTACCCTCTGACATGCGAGCGCGGAAGAGCTTCTTCTGCAACTCATATCTTTGCGATCTAAGATTAGATCGGTGAAGAACATGCAACTTTGCCAACATGTTATAAGGATCCAATCCCTTGTTCTGTCGATGGAATTGTTGAGTCATAGCAGCAAGCATAATGGACTGAGCAGTAGAGTTGTCATCGCTATGAGTCTTCCAAAGCTCTAGCTCAAGCAACTGATCAGGTCCAGGCTTAGGCCCAAGAGGTCTCTCTATAGTATAGATCAACTTCTCGGGTCCCAGGACAATACTGAGATTCATTTCCCAGTCAGAAAAGTTCGTGTCATTGAAGACATTCTCGCCCATGATAATGTCTCTGACACTGATCTTTCCCGTCATTTTAACTGTAATAGTCAAACTATCCAATTAACAATGTATGGGTACAACCTAACTGTTACAAGAAAAATAATATAATATTAGTCCAACTAATAAGTATAATTGACGAAATAATTTGAAAGCGCGTAAAACTAAGTATTTGAACGAAATTGCAAATTCAATACTAGCCTCCCACTATTTTTCGGCGAGCCTCTAACCCTCCGTTGAGTACTCGGGAAACCTAGTTTCCTACTGGGCTAAGATCCCGTTAAATAACACACAACCTTAACTTTGGCCAACAAGCTGTATGATATTTAACTAGGTAGATCTCTAAGATCAATTGGATCTCATCTAATTCCTAGATCCGGTAGGTGGACCTCCATGTCCGAAACATATATACAATATATATGCCAATATAGCCAATATATTTTCCAAACCTTTTTCCTCTGAATCAACTAAGCCTTGGATTTGGCACAACAAGCTTAATGATTCCAGTTAAGCGGAACCCATTGACTTTGGAAAGCTTCGTAATCGATGTCAATGGACAAGAAGTGATCTTGACTTTGGCCAATAAATCACAACTTGGACAAGATACACAATATGGAACAAAGCCTTCATGATTCAAACACATCCGCGATGGACAAGGTATTGACTTTGGCCAACAAACCAGTACTAAACTTGGATCTTGAGTAAGAATCACTCAATGGAAGGAAACACTTAATATTTGGCAACCAATTTATTACTTTGATTTGGTCTCATCATACACCATTAAGCATTCATTCTAAAAGCATAATAAGGCGCGGTAAATAAACTAATAATGATATGCGGATGGATATCTCACAAATTGTTCCTAGAACAAATCACTCTCTTTCCTCTCCCCGGCTAGCACTATTCTTACTTCTACCCAATTACATAATACAATTGTAGAAACCTTATTAACATTAAGGGGAATTAGGTGAGAAGAGAATTACAAAGAATCGAGAGATAAGGCTGGACACGCAGGTCCAATTTAATAAATTCTGAATTTACAATAATTTCTAAAATTGCCCTTTCCCTTCTAATATCCATCTGATATACATTATTCATTCAACACATCCATGCATTCACATAAAGCATGCTATTCAATAAATCTAATCCAATTAATTAATCTTTGAATAAAGTGATCATCCAATGTTCAAACAACGATTTGATTTCCGCGAGTCCAACTCGTTTAAGAATAAGTACGAATTCCTGAATTATATCAAACTACAATTTAAATCTAATTTAATTTGTATTCAAAACTAATTCTATATTTAATTCCAAATTAAATAACTATATTTTTTAATGTGCCTTTACGACTTAGATTCAAAATCTAATCTAAATGGGTCTCAAAGCCGAATTAACATCCAATGTCGTTTAATTAAAGTCCAATGGGCTTTCAATTAATTTCTTAAGGCATGGACTTTGGTCAATATAGGTCAAACCCAAATACCAAAGACCAATTAAGGAATCACCTTATTTGCCAAGAAACCAATTTAGGCCCATAAGGCCCAATTAAACATTAAAAGGTCCATTTGTTATATTTGGACTTAATGTAATGGTTTAGGCTCAATTTGTGTTGGGTTTCTAGGTTTAATCCCAAGATCAAATAAGCATAAAATCATGAATGAATAACAAAGAAGAGTGGCGGAAACACACTTACATTGAACGAATTTTGGATGTGTTGATCAACAAAAATTGCTTCTCCAAGCAGTCCAAGAATTCATCCAAGATGAAAGCACAAGCTCCAAGCTTTGTTTTGTCTTTCCAAGCTTTGTTTCGTACGAAGCACATATCGGATATCAAGCAACTAGTTTATTTGAATCGGATAATCCTGACCTTGTCATATTATCCCGATGGTTGCAACACAATAAAGAACCAATTCTGAATCCCTGCGTGATCATCATCTCCATATGTCTGAAGTGACACTTCCTTCTTGACATCACATCCAATACACTACGATTCCCAATAAACCCAGCAGAGGCGTACACAGAACCTGTTAAAGCCCTGGACGACCAAAACCAAAGTTTACTGATTGTCGCAAGTACTAGCGATGCAAGTCTCAGGTTAAGACCAAATACATCTACCCTGAAGCGGACTCCCATAGACACATATACATACTACCAATGGGATTCCACGGGATCTATCCAGAGCAAAGCTGTTTTCCGTACCATCGGTAAAACACAATCTCTTATCGCACTTGCATAAATATCATATACTTAAACATATGAGAACTATGTCGTTATACCCTCACAACGTGCACAAGTACAATACTAGTCTATTCCGCATTATAGGTGTCCAATCTCGATAATACTACGACTATGGATATTTAATGATTAAATCTTTATGGATTGATACTGTCATCATAAGGACTTCTACCATTTGTATATCAAAGTAAATAAATACAAAACCGTAAAAGACAATTTCATTACTACATAGTTAATTTCGTACAAAAACACAATGTCTTTTACAAATAGTGACGCTATGGGTCATAACTGTCCAACAATTTGGTGTCATAAACCAACTTGGCCCAACCAAGCCCATTAGGCCCGAATACAACATTATAAGCCCAATTCCAAATTAAGCCAACTAATTAAATTTTAATATTCCAAATACCATGATTTAATTAATTAAAGTGCTTAGCCATAGTTAACTTATTTAATTTAAAATTTCCAAAATATTAATCTAATTAATTAATCATGCTTAATCATCATCAATACATGTCCAACATTATTGAAACAAAAATCATCTCATTTTCTTGCTTTGAAGCTCATGGCATTATAGTGGATTTTATATCCGATTTCGTTTTCAATCCAATTGAATCTTAAATCAATATATCCATGTTTTTCAACTCATCCAATGATCAAAAAATAAAAAATACCATGACTTTTAGGGCTATATGCATTCGGCCAAGACATAGTATTTAGGGAAAATTAATCCAATTCAATTTTCTTCAAATTGATCATGCATAACTCCAAGTTATTAACATACAAGCATACTCAAACAAACAATTTGATTAAATCATGCTCAAATCAAAAATACCCAAATTCAAGTATATAAACCCTAAGTTCATTTTATGCTCAATAAGGCTCCATGATACCATTGTTGGATTTCTTAGGCATTCCCAAGATCATATAAAGCATGAAAGTATGTGAATACTTAAGTAAGAATGACAGAAACATACTTACAAAGATCGGATAGTTGGATATATAGATAACAAAAATAAATTTTGTCTTTGAGAAGTCCTCCAAGATCTCCTCTTTAAAGTAGATGAACAAGCTCCAAGCTTTGAAAGGATTCCAAGCTATAGGATTGGTTTCCCTATCACCTAAGTATGATTCTTCAAGTGCTAGCTTTGGAAAAAATTACAACAAAATTTTCCCTAAAAATGCTTGTGAGTTTCGGCCAAGGAGAGCATTTTTTGAGGAGAGAGTTTTGTTTTGTGTTTTCTAAAAACTTATCTCACAAAAATCTTACACAAAAATGGTATATGCTTTTCCAAAAAGCATAAAATAATTTGGAGGGAAAATTGCCATCATTGCCTCCAACTACTCCAATTATGAATAGTGACTGGATGTCAATCACAAAAAGCTGACATGACTTCCATCACTAAAGTGACAAGCGATGTGACTTGCGATGTGACTTGTGGGCCCCACTTTAATTCAAAATATGAGTGGGCTCCACAAACACATTCCGGGCTCGGGTTCGTTAATTTCGAATTAACGATTCTTCGTTGCGACGTAATTAAATCAAATTTAATTAAATAATTATGCCTAGCAAAATTACTATTCACTTCACTTGCGAATTAATTCATTTGCCCGAATTAAAATCCAATTTTAATTTCGCGTCGAAATCTAATTTCGTTTAACATATCGAATATATTATTTTATCGATTAATTCCAAATTAATCGTTCTCTTTCTTCAAATAGTATTTCATCCTAGATAAAATCTCTCCGTAATTAATCATAGATTAATTATGTTCGAATCATACGTCATAAGTGAATCTTCGAGAAGCGACCCATGAGATTCCTGGATATGTTGGTAGTAAATCCAGTCGTCGGACTATCCGAACACGTGAGTACCTCGTACTATGTTTTTATCGATTTACAAGACATGGTTAGCTTCTAGCAAAGCATCGTGCCTACCCAATTCTCCAGAAATATTCTTAAAGGAATATATAGTCTATGTCAGGCATAGTATACGTAGTATTGCGTATTTCGATCCAGTATCTGATGTCACATGCAAGGCCTGGGGCTGAAATAATGTCTACCCCGTACGGAGTATATATCGGATTACTAGCAACTAGTCTCTTTTAATCGGATAATCATGACCTTGTCATATTATCCCGATGGTTGCAACACATTAGAGAACCAGTTCTGTATCGCTGCGTGATTATCATCTCCATATGACTGAAGTGATACTTCCGTCTTGACATCATATCCAATACACTATGATTCTCAATAAATCCAGTAGAGGCGTACACTGAACCTGTTAAAGTCTCGGACAACCAAAACCAAAGCGTATTGATTGTCGCAAGTACTAGCGATGTAAGTCTCAGGTTGAGACCAAATACACCTACCCTAATTCGGATTCCCATAGACACATAGTTATACTACCAATGGGATTTCGATGGGTCTTTCTAGAGCCAAACTGTTTCCGTACCATCGGTAAACACAACCTCCTATCATACTTGCATAATTATCCAATACTTAAATATATGAGAACTATGCCGTTACGCTTCCATAACACGCACACGTGCAATACTAGTCTATTCCGTATTATCGATGTCCAGTTTCGATAATACTACGACTAGAGATATTTAATGATTAAACCGTTATGGATTGATACTGTCTCATATCTTATAATCTGAAACTAATCATAAGGACTTTTACCATTTATATATTAAAGTAATCAAATTACAAAATGATAAAATGTAATTTCCATTGTCACATAGTTAATTTGTACAAAAACCACAATGTCTTTTACAAATAGTGACGCTATGGGTCATAGTTGTCCAACACTGACTCTATGCGGAATTACATCCAATAAACAGGACAAGTCCTGTTACTGCTACTATGGATAAATTAACAGGCAACCACAATTACAATCAATTAAAATTATTCTGCAAAAATAATAAAACAATAACAGAAATTAAAGCAGCAAAATAAATCAAACCACACAAAATTCAACACAATGATTTTGGTGACGAAGTGGAAAACTCTTGCGAGTAAAACAACCACTCCGGGTATAGGCTACCACCTGAATCCACTATATAGAGAAAAACTTACAGCGATGGTCAAGACCTATGATGGCAACTCCTCCTACTCAAGTACGTCAATACTGCAAGAACTCAAGGGAACTCCTCAAGCCTGCGACCCACGGTTTTCTTCAGAGCCTCTGAAGTCTCTGAGTAGATTATATCACCAATGACGCTGGAACTCCTACTATCAAACTTCCTCTTAAAGAACTCTGAAGGCTTAGGGAATTTGAGTTAAGTTGTGTTGAAATTCTATCAAAGATTTGATTTCATCAAACAAATAGAAAACAAAAGAATCAAAGAGTCTTCAATGTGAAATTAAAGAGAGTTGAAAGCTTTGAGAGATTTTGGCTCAAGGGAAAAATGTTTCAACTACTGGGGAATGTGGCTCAATATTTGTTTATATAGGTAGGGCAAAGAAAAAGGGTTTCCTGGTGTTATTTTGGCTTTAAAATGTGTCTAAGATAACCTACTTACGTAGGGATATTCGAACGCACTTCAAACACAACTCAAACGTAAAGTTTCTGCCTCGAAAACGATCGAACGCAAGTACAAACGCCACACGAACGCCTTCACGAATTGGTTTTCAGGTTCAATTTAAAACGCTTGTAACTTTCTCGTCTCTTGGACAAATCATGAGTTCTTTATATGTACGCGATCCTCTTCGAGTCTACTTTCCAATGCAACTAACCTCATATCAATTGGAGCTCTAAATATTCTGAAATATACAAAAGAGTAAACATCGTTCTGAAATCTCTATCTCATGTTGTCCAATTGCTCCGAGATCTTCAAGACTCATTACAACTCAATTTAACTCATTTTGTGACGGACACATGTAAAAAAAATGGAACTAACAGTCGCTATAAGGTCGATCCAGGAGATGGTCTCTGGATGGCAGTTAAGAACATCCTTAAGTATCTTAGACGAACTAATGATGCTTTCTTAATCTATGGAGATGGAGAACTTGAGGTAACTGGGTGTATCGATGCAAGTTTCAAAACCGATAAAGACGACTGTAAGTCACAATTCGGGTATATATTTTATTTAGACAGCGGAGCAGTAAGTTAGAAATCTTCGAAGTAAGAGACTGTTGCCGATTCAACAACAGAAGCAGAGTATATTGCTGCAGCTGACGCAGTAAAAGAGGCAGTTTGGATTCGTAAATTCTTAATTGGATTAGGAGTAGTTCCATTAGCAGCTGAACTCGTTCCATTGTATTGTGACAATAACGGGGCTATAGCGCAAGCTAAGGAACCACGATCTCATCAACAATCCAAGCATATTCTTCGACATTTCCATCTGATTCATAAGATCATACATCGTGGCGATGTGAGGATCGAGAAGGTCGCATCAGAGGATAACATTGCAGATCCGCTGACGAAAGCTATTCCTCAGTAAAAGTTTTAGCGACATGTATATAGTTCAGGTGTTAGATGCTTGAGTGACTGGCTATAGGCAAAGTGAGAGATTGTTGGACAATTATGACCCATAGCGTCACTATTTGTAAAAGACATTGTGGTTTTTATACAAATTAACTATGTGACAATGAAAATTGCATTTTATCATTTCCTAATTAGATTACTTTAATATATGAATCATAAAATCCTTATGATTAGTTCCGGATTATAAGATATGAGACGATATCAATCCACAAAGGTTTAATTATTAAATATCTCCAGTCGTAGTATTATCGAGACTGGACATCGATAATGTAGAATAGACTAGTATCGCACTTGTGCTTGTTACGGAAGCGTAACAACACAGTTCTCATATATTTAAGTATTTGATACTTATGCAAGTGTGATAAGAGATTGTGTTTACCGTTGTTACGGAAGCAGCTTCGCTCTGGATAGACCCCTCGGAATCCCATTGGTAGTATGACTATGTGTCTATGAGAATCCGATTCAGGGTATGTGTATTTGGTCTTAACTTAAGACTTGCATCGCTAGTACTTGCCACAATCGATACGCTTTAGTTTTGGTCATCCGAGACTTTAACAGGTTCTGTGTACGCCTCTTCTGGGTTTATTAAGAATCGTAGTGTATTGGGTGTGATGTCAAGACGGAAGTATCACTTCAGTCATATAGAGATGATGATCACGCAGGGATACAAAACTGGTACTCTAATGTGTTGCAACCATCGAGATAATATGACAAGGTCATGATTATCCGATTAAAGAGACTAGTTGCTTCCGATATATGTTTCGTACGGGGCAGACACTATTCCAGCCTCAGGCCTTGTATGTGACATCCGATACTGGATCGCAATACGTAATACTACGTATACTACGCCTGACATAGATTATATATTCATTTAAGAATATTTATGGAGAATTGGGTAGGCACGGTGCTTTGCTAGAAGCCAACCATGTCTCGTAAATCGATAAGAATATGGTACCGGATACGCACATATTCGGATAGTCCGACGGTCGAATTTATTACCAACATATCCAGAGATCTCATGGGTCGCTTCCTGAAGATTCACCAATGACGAATGACTCGAACATATTTAATCTAGGATTAATTATAAGAGAAAGAGAAAACAAATCTAGGATTAATTACGACGAGATTTTATCTGGGATAAAATTCATTTAGAAGAGAGAGAACGATTAATTCGGAATTAATCGATTAAATAATATATTCGATATATTATATGAAATTAGATTTCATAACATAATTAAAATTGGATTTTAATTCGGGCGAATGAATTAATTTAGAATTAATTCGTGAGCGACTTTAATAGTAATTTTGCTAGGCATAATTATTTAATTAAATTTGATTTAATTAAGTCACAACGGAAAATTCGTTAATTCGAAATTAACGAACCCGAGCCCGGAATGTGTTTGCGGGCCCACTCGAATTTTGAATCAAGTGGGGCCCACAAGTCACATCACATAGTCATTTTAATCAATTTTTATTTGATGGAATTTGATGGGTGGTTGATAACTTGTTTTATACTCAAGTTGATGAGATGAAAGACCTTTACCTAATATTAGATATTTGGTATATCTTATTTGTTTTGAAAATAAAATACACAAGTCAATTCACTCTCATCTCTCCATCTCTCTCATTCACGCCCAACTCACAAAATTCTCTCCACATTTGGCTTGGCCGAAACTTGCTAAGAACAAGATGAAAATTGTTGTAATTTTTAAGTGCTAGCACACATCAAAGATATCATACAAAGGTGTTAGGGAAACTCTCCCATTGAGTTTGGAATCCTTTGATCATAGCTTGGAGCTCAACCTCATTCAAAGAAAGCTTGGAGACTTTCAAAGGAAGGAAAACTTTTGTTATCAACATATCCATCCAACCGAACATTGTAAGTATAATTCCGCTATACTTCCTTTTTGTATTCATATTATTTTATGCTTGAAATGTTCTTGGGATAATCTTAGAGACCAACACTTTTTGTCAAAATTTTCATGTCATTGCTTAGGTGCTTGTTTAGTCCGTATAAGGATTTTACAAGATTTCACACCTTTTGTTCTTGTTCAGAAATATTGGAACCTTCTGGTTATTCCATGTAAATTTCTTCATCCAGTTCATCATTTAAGAATGTCGTTTTTACATCCATTTGATGTATTTCAAGACCAAATATAGCTGATATGGCTATGAACATTCTTATTGACGTGATACAAGTCACTGATGAATAGGTGTAAAAGTAATCAATGTCTTCTTTTTGTCTATAACCTTTTATAACAAGTTTTGCCTTGTACTTATCTATTGATCCATCCGGTTTCATCTTCTGTTTGAATATCCATTTCTAGCCCAGTGGCTTACAACATGGAGGAAGATCAACCAACTCCTGATTCTTTTGATTTTCAACTTCGTTCTTATAGTGTATAAATATCTCAATAGCTTCATATTTGCTCCTCCGCAAATACACATAACAGAATCTTATGCTATCATCGATAAAAGTGACAAAGTACTTTTTACCGTCTTTTCTTGCACAATATTTATATCACACACATCAGAGTGTACAAGTTCCAAAGGTTTAGAAATTTGTTCTATGGAATGAAATGATGTTCTATGTATTTTTTTCTTTAACACATGCCTCACATTTAAGTTGGTTATCAATTGCAAATTTAGGTATAAGGTCCATGTTAATTAACTTATGCATTGTATCATAACTAACATGTCTTAACCTCTCATGCCATACCTTTGTGACTCAATAATATAAACAGAAGTTGTAGCTTTATTATTGGCACTGTGTCGATTGACAGTCATTACATTGAATTTGAAAAGGCCATCAGTGATGTATCATTTTCCTATATATATATATCATTCTTGGTCAATAAAAACTGTGAGAAACAAATACCAGCTTAAAACCGTTCTTGCTAAAGAGAGAACTCGAGACTAAGTTCTTCTGAATATCAGGAACATGCAGTAAATTCTTCAATGTAAGCTTTTTTCCATATGACATCTTCAGAACCACTGTGCCTTGTCCGACCACTTTAGAGGTAGATGAGTTTCCCATTGTCAGATGATCTCCATCATCGACCTTCTGATACGAGGAAAACATCTTGCTATCATCATATATATGACTAGTAGCCCTAGTGTCAACCCACCATTCTCTCAGATTCCCAACCAAGTTGGCTTCTGTTACAACTGCTGAGAGGTTCATATTTGAGATCTCATCAGTTAGCTGTTCATCTTCACTGACATGGGCCTCGTTTTTTTCCTTGTCTTTGTCCTTAGACTTTTTATTATGCAGTCATTTGCCATATGACCGTTTTTCCCACAGTTGTAGCACTTCCCTTAAACTTTTTCTTAGCTTGGGAAGAATCAGTTCCACTGTTCTTTCTCTTTTTGCTACCTTTACACCCTCAACGATGTTGGCCTTAAACTCCATAGTCTTGAAGGTGACCTTCTCGGACTTTCTGTTGTCCTCTTCGATCCTCAATCGAAATACAAGGTCTTCAAGACTCATCTGCTTCTTTTTGTGTTTCCGATAGCTCCTGAAGTCCTTCAATGATGGAGGTAATTTTTCAAAGATTGTCGCAACTTGAAACGTCTCACAGAGTTTCATTCCTTCATCCAATGTTTCATGAATGATCAATTGTAGTTCACACAACTGAGACACTACTGATTGAATCTACCATTTTGTAGTCCAGGAACCTACCCACGATAAATTTCTTTTTCCCAGCATCCTCGGTTTTTCATTTCTTCTCGAAAGATTCTTAGAGAATCTTCACAGAAATCATGTATTGGTACACATTGTACAGGGTATTGTCAAGTTCTCACAAGAGGTAGTTCTTGCAAAAGAAGTCGCTTGATGACCATGTCTCTTCTCGTAGTTGCTCGGTTATTTCCGTTTCTCCCTCTATAGGACCCCGAGGATCTTTGAGGTACTTAGCTAATAGCAGAGTTGCTAGGTAGAACAACATTTTACTCTGCCACTATTTAAAGTTTGCTCCAGCAAACTTTTTCGGTTTTTCTCCATGAGCCACCGGTACTGTGATATTTCAGCTAGCCATGTGTAATTGGAAAAACAAACATCGTTTAATAAGTCTACAGAAGATAAATTGCACAACGATCAACGAATGATCTTATTTAAGTGATATACTAAGAATCCACTCGTTGTTATATTGGACAGTAATACCAAATAACACAAGTCCTTGAATTTACGACTAAGGTTTCTTATGATAAGTAAATAAATGAATATTCCCAGAGGACGATGAGGGTCCGAAGTAACTACTTAAATCCCTAACCACTTAGGCTCTTGTCGCATTTTTGATAGAATATACTTTAAACACTTTCTCAATAGAATCTCTTAGGCATTCAAACTTAGTATTATACTTCAATTCATAATACAATATGTGTAGATTTATATGTGTATTAATCAATCAAGCTTGGATGAAATTATTTTTGTAAGATTACACTTTTAATTCTCAACCAAGTATGCAACACACAATTAATTTCAACTTTATCACTATGTGTATGCTTAGCATAATTGAACACTCTAATATTAACTTAAATTACCAAATTTATTGTAATACAACATATGATTGTACTAAGCTAATATTATGACAATATAAATTAATCTGAGTCTATTTTAATCCAAAAATAATTCCAGAAGTAAGTTCGTTATTGTCACGTTCATTTCTTCGTTCGAACGAAACTATCCAATGAGGTCACGTTCGAGTAGCGTTCGTAAACCGATCGAACGAAGTGTTCCAGAGAGTTCACGTTCGTGTAGCGTTCGAATGAAATATTACAGAGAGTTTACGTTCGTGTTGCGTTTGAAGACGCGTTCGAACGTTCTTTGGCAGAAGACTTGCATTCGAGTTGCGTTTGAATATGTGTTCGAACGTTCTTACGAAAATTCAAAATTTTACCTACACGTTCGTCGGACATTCGAACACCCTTGTGTATTTTTCATGTATAGAATACATTTAAAAAAAAAGCTATTAATACATGCAAATTCTCATTTAATAACACTAAAATTGATAAGTTCTTAAGATTGTTGTCAAATTATGTGTTATTAAACGAAAAAATAGCATGCATCAAATAAATCAAAACTAGAACACAAAAGATCAAATCTACACTAACAAACCAATATTGAACATAAACCAAAACTTAGAGAAAACCTGGAAAATGACGAAAATTTGCAGTCGAAGTCCAGTTGCCTCTGTCATTAAGAACTTATTAGCCCCGCCTCAGTGTTCTACGGATTTTGTGGCTAACGTCCTCTCAGGATTACTTGGATTCCTCTTGTTCAAGAGACACTCCTTAACAAGATCTTGAACTAGGACAATGGTGGAACCTCTCTATTGACTCCAAAATAAAAATGATGTGACTCAATACTTGTAATTTTCTGGACATTAAAGAAAGAACATAAGTCTCCCTTATATAGGCATGAAAGAGTGACTTTGAGGGAACCCTTTGATTTGGGGTGTAACCTTTCCAAGGTTTATACCCCTTCCGTAAACCTTTTGGAGCTTAAAGGAGTGTTCTTTCAATTTTATAGGACATGTCCCCTACATATTAGTATTTTTCCCATAGAACACTATTAAAGGGACATGACCTTTCTTCATCCAAACTCTATACTTAGAGAATTTACAACACCTAACACAACTAAAGCCTATGTTGGAAGAACTGATGAGACTTTTGTCTTTGTTCACCTTATAGATCCACATGTCAAACCAATTCTTCCTTTAAGAGATCCAAAATGAAGTCCAATCTCTCCTTACTCGCTACCAACGACTTCAGAGCCAGAAGATAAATCTTCTTTCTTCATTTTTGAAGAGAGATGACATGGTTCAGTCTATTGAAAGGAGACAAGCTTCCTTGAAAGAGGTTACAAATGAAATGTCGACTCAGCACTCCATCATCACCAGACTGGAATAGCAATGGAGGGAGATTCAGCGGCAATTGGACGAGCACCGTATGCGCAAGGATGCAAAGCACAGAACCGCAGCCAAAAAAATTGGACGAGTCAAACACTAATATGGCTGAATATCAAGGCTTGACCGAGTCAAGGCTTGACGGAGGTTGATCGGGAGAAGGTTTTTGTCGATGTTACTACCATTTTCGGGGAGGTACAAAAAGGGTGGATTTAGATGTGGGAATCACTGAACACCATAAAGGACATACCGCCCACGGAGGAATATGGAGATGTGCCTTACCCCACCATCTTTTTTTTTTTTTTTATCATCTACAATTATGACGTAAATTACCCATAAATTAATATATGACATGTAT
This sequence comes from Zanthoxylum bungeanum, assembly GCA_019454045.1. NCBI lineage: Eukaryota > Viridiplantae > Streptophyta > Magnoliopsida > Sapindales > Rutaceae > Zanthoxylum > Zanthoxylum bungeanum. The sequence continues at coordinate 27,178 of SKCR01019361.1, read as the reverse complement.
GATTTAATATTCAGTTTAAATACTTTTAATATTTTAACATGAATGTCAATTAATTATTGAATTGTTATACAGATGACGTGATTCCTCCATTCTATTATATTAAGAGAATCTGTATGAGGCGGGCCAATGGTAGGAATAATATTTTAGTGTTTTTTTTTTTTTTTGGAAAAAAAAAAAACAAATAAGACATTGCTTTTCTACATTTTAGTAAATAAAGATATCATTATAACAATTTACAAAGATGTCCTATTGCTTTGAATTTGAAAAAAAAAAAACCTGCACTTCTCAGGCTTGGACCAAGAGCCCGGCCGGGAAGGCCCGGGTGCGCACAACCCATGCTTCAAAAAATTGTCTAGATAGCTAATTTGATGTAAATGAAAGATATATAAAAGTCCAATTCAAGTTCAAGTTGATGTAAATAAAAGATATAAAAGGCCAATTCAAGCTAATTTTATGCAAATAAAAGATATAAAAAGCCAATAAAGATATATATAGACACCCAAAAACAAATATTTGCCAACAATAGATCTCTTAAAATGAGGACTAAACTAAAAGATAAAGAAATACAAATTTCAATGTAGTCTGTATTGTCTTATAGTATATTAGAGTTTATTTATTTTTATCTTTTTTTTGTTTAGCCTTTATTTTATTAAGACGAGGGATCATCCCTCATTATAAATTCCCAACTAAGACTATCTTTTTTGACAATAAAATGAACAAATATTGCCTCATGGAAGCATTCAAGACATGTTTCTTTTAATTTTGGTCATATTGTATATTATATGCATTCAAAAAGCATGAAAGATTTATAAAGATTTTAGAAGGTGAAACTTGGAGGCTATATAAATTGTATTTTGAATCAAATGATTATCTATTTGGAATTTATGTTCAACAATTCAATTAGATAATCAAATTCAGGTCAGAAATGATTTCAGTTATGAAACAAAATCCTGATAATTCCAAAAAAAAAAAAGAAAAAAAGTAATTCTAAATAATCTATTGTTTTGTACAAGAATAAGGATCAACATAAATTGACAATTAAGAAGGGACAAAATCCACGTATTGTGAGTATTGGTAAGCAAGGTGTAAGGTTCAAAGTGTCTCAAAAATCTCAATATTTTTTGTTTCTTTATGTGCTAGGACATCATATATATCTACTCCCCATTGCTTTGTTTAAGATTATTAAATGAATTAATTAGTGACACGTAGACATTTGTGTTATATATTTATTACAAATTAATCATGATTAAGAAAATATATTTAAAGTAATCAATGGTGGAAATGATAGCATAAAAAAACAGGAGGGTAGATTGGGACAGAAATGAAAACATCATGCTAAGGTTAAAAAGCAAAGCCGAAAGCAATGGATTATGGATGAGAGAGAAGATTCAAAGAATAATAAACCTACTACTACTAGTATCATCTCGCTCGTTATTGGTCCTTTAATCCATTCTAATTGTCTCCTTTAATTTACTAATTAATCAATTGTCATTTCCTGCATTCATATAAATACTATATATAATGAAGAATATGTTGTGTCTTGGTCATTGTTAGCAATCAGTAGACATAATTGACATAATTAATTTAATATGGGAATATATATATATATATATATGCATTTCTTTTGCTATCTAGTTTTTTTTTTTTTTTTGAAATCGTTGAAAACTCTATTGCCAAATCATATTTTCCGGATTTAAGCGAAACATGTAAAACATCCGATCGTTCCAGACTTTTAATAAGAAACGCACTCTCTGGATTTGAACTCAGAACCTCAATATGAGTTCATGAATTTAATTAAGTATTAAGGAGTATATATGCACATCTTATGCTATGTAGTTGCTTTTGCAATTTTACACAATTTTTAAGTTTCTATTGATTAACATGGGCAAAATATTCATATTATGGTAAGAACTGTCACAAAGCTTCTTCTTAGGAGAACATATATGCCCTTTAGGGACTTGATATATGCTTCTAATTATTCTTGATTTTCTTCAAAAGCAAGTTATGATGTCGAACCAAGTAGTAAATTCAATAATTAATTATTCCCATAGTTGTTATTCTATCAAGCTATCAACTTTATTCAATTGATATAGCCCATAAACAAGTGATTTTTAGATACTTTTCATTGACTGATCACTTGTATTCGAATAATCATGAGTGAGTTCGAGACTAAAAATTAATTTTAAATTTTACCCACCTATATCCTTTTTTTTTTTTTTAAAAAAAAACGTTACTCAATTGAATTTATCTTATTAGTGTAAAAGTGCGAGGAAAGAAATGACAAATCTATGAAACAATACTGAATTTAAAGACAAAAAGTAACTTAAATTCATCAATTATTGATATCTATAGTCACATCTTATTTGCAAGTGAGACCAATCTTTCATGGCTAAAAGATAAAAAAATTATTAGTAGACAGAAAAAGAAAGAATGAGATAAAATGGTAGTAGGGTTTGATAGAACAACAAAATAAAGTGAGATAGTAGATGATTTAACTTTTGGATGAAACGAAACTTTGCCAACTATGTAACTTTAAGTTAACAAGAGGCCCAACATCACAAGCAAAAGCACTAACTAGAAACATCACAGAAAGCACTTCTAAAACAAAAGTGATTTTAACCATTAGTACAAATAATTAGAGACAAGGCTTACATGGTTATGTGGCTGTGGGTGATTGTGGGAAGAATCTTTAGGCTTTTCATGACCTTATTGCAACTTTTGTTTCACTTGTTTCAAGGTACCTGTTTCCATAAACATCTTTCTTCTCTTTTCTTTTCTATATGTCCTTTCAAGAGTCTTCTTTACAGGAAAATAACAAAGAAACTTAAAAAAAAAAAAAAGAGAAAAGCAAAAGTGGAGAGCAAGCAAGCAAAAGTGGAGCAGTAGGACCATCAAATGAAAAAGAAACCATTGATTTACCAAGAGGAAGATGAGTAGTAGTCTCTGATGATCAAATGTATATTCACAAATTGTTTCATTTACCACCTGCAAAATGATATTATTTGAAAGAAAAGAAAATTAACCTATATATATATAATAACCAAAGCATTATTATCAATTTAATTTGTAAAATGAGAACAAGATCAAATAGTAGCCATACCTTTTCCTTTGTCATCGCACAATTTTCTGATGGATGAAAGAAATATAACTAGAAGTGCAATCCCAGCAATCATTCCAATCAGTATTGCAAGTGTCTTCTCAATCTCCTCATCATTATTATCATCTGTTTAAATTCCAAAAAAAAAAAAAAAAAAAAAAAGTAACAAACAATTAGAAAGCTTCCCTCATTATCATTTATACAACTAATAATTTACAAATAATTTAGAAAGCTCTGTAGTTGGAAGTGAAAATTGAATTAATTAATGATCATTCATGAAAACTTTTTGGTGTTTTCAATCTCTCTCACTTAATATGTGATCATATATTGGGTTCCATTAAATTTGATTGGGTAGTTGTAGAAGTTTTACTTATAAAATATAATTAAGTGATGATAAGGCTTTTTAATCCTTATAAGATTTTAATGAGTACATAATAGTAATTTTAACTAAGACCATTCTCATTTCTCCTTGGCATTGGATTCTTCTTGATTTTCACCTAAGAAGGCATTAATTCAAAGTGGGTCCTCTATTCTCAAGTGCTTTACAGGTAGCTTTGCCTTGTTAATTTGTTATACGAGAAAGTCTATACGTTTTGACACTTTTTCCAAATACCAAATAGTCAAACAAAAACTGCTGAGAGCTTCTAAATTAAACCCTAATTACATTATACAATCCAAGGTCCCCTTCACTATTTTCTTTATCACATAATAATTTATAGCCATCTATATTATATGACAATATAGGTCACCTTGAATAATATTTTGAGAACATTCACTAAATAATTTTTAAAAAGATTTATATCAAACCCATCATCCAACTTTTTAAAAACAGAAGTATATCCCCATAAAGTGCAAAATCTCAACCAAAGTCATGAATCTTCTTAACCTAATATAATAACCCTAAAGTGGAGGTGAAGATGAAAACTTTCATTAGAATTTTAATATAAGGGAAAAAAGAAAAAAAAAAGTTATCATTCCATCCATGGCAAGCATTCAGTGTGGTTCATAATTTTTCTTATTTTATTTTTTAAAAAAATAATAATAAAATATTTAATTCATATATAACATAAAAATTATAGCTATCCGTTAAATAAAATTATGTTTCCGTCTCTGATTTGATCGTTTGTATCTACACATGATTCAATAGCACATGCTCAAAATTTTAAAAATATAAATTAAAAGTAGAATAAAATGAGAATTATATACCACCAAATTCTCACTAAACAAGTTTAGAAATGAAATCATAGCCCAACAAATTCATAAGATTATAATACATAAAAAAAAGTCACTAATTAGACACGGGACAATTACCTTAAGGTCTCCACGCACACGCAAATGAAGAAAATCAAAAAAGAAAAACTCACCGTGCAAACTCAAAACTATCAAATATTAATTTACACTTAAAGCAGGGGGCATTAGTGATAATTTCATAAAACCACACGAGTTAAAAACTTAAAATTAAACCAAAAACAAAAACAACCACACAAGGTGGCGAAACGGAAACCGCTTACCCTTTCCACCGTGGGAGTGATCACCACCTTCCGAGTAGCGCGCGTAGCACTTGGCCAAGAACATATCACCCCACTTGGCGGCCCCACACTCCGTTTTAAGCCGTCCGATCGCGTCTGACAAGCAATCTTGACACTCACTGACACTCAAATCACCTACGCACTGAGCCACACCGGTAATATCTCCGGACCCACCAACTCTATACGGCTTATACGACCCGTCACCCGTCCCCAAATAACCCAACACCGCATCACGTCGAGTCAACGCATCAGATTCGTACGCGATCAACGGCCCACAATTTTTACCAACCACAGTCTTGTCCTCGACACCCAGAAATGAAATATTATCGTATTTAACGAAGCAGCCATCGAGCTGCAACACGCCGCCGAAGGAGTCTTGGCAGAGGGTGCCTAGTTGAGTGACGGCGTGGGCGACGCAGCGGCCGCAGTCGGCGACGGAGAGGTCACCGCGGCACTGGAATAGGCCGTAGAGGGTTTGTTGGCCTTGGCCTTGGATGGTAAAGTTGTTGTAGTTACTGAACATGGCTGAGTTGACGAGGGATGTGAGCATGGAGTTGACGCTGTTTTCGTAAGCTGAGCCGGGGGTGTATTTTTGCTGGGAGCAGCCGCGGAAGACGTATGACTCTGTGGAGGAAGATGATGGGGTTATGAACATTGATAGACTGAAAATAATAATAATAAGAAGAAGAAGAAGAAGCGAAGGTGCTTGTGTTGAAGCCATGTTTGTGAAGATGGTTATGGTGAGTTGCTTTGCTTGAGACTTTCTTTATAGGAGCTTTAGTTTTTGCAGAGAATAATGGAGAGAGGATCTTTGCTTCAAGGAGAATTTATGTAAGGGAGAAGGTTACTTGATATACAAATGTAATATTGTAATATGTATATGTACATGTTTTTTATTTTTTATTTTTATTTTTGGGTTTTATAAATTGATTAAAAAATTGAATAATGATATCGAGAATAAATGACGATAAAATTATTATAAGAAAATATTATTTTAAATTTTTTATTTCTATTTACTACCAAAACGTCCTGGTTTTCATGATAATTTTGTCATGATTTAATCTATTTAGCTTTTTTAAAAAAAAAAAAAAATACATGGTAGGCTTTATTTATAAAAAAAGAAATTCACCCCTTTGGGTTTTTTTAATGTTAGTACTACTATTAAAGGTAGGTAGTGATTTGATTTTCATTGATCACCTTATGTAGGGAACGTTTTATGACAAACATTTATAATAATATTTTTTTTGAAATGTTAGTAAATTCCGCCATGAAACCACTCCATCCGAATTTAAGTGAAACAAGTAAAATTATCAACTATCTCAAACTCTTATAAAAAAAATACACTTGAAATCAGGATATGCTCTTAAGTCATTTCCACCAAGCCAGAATGGACCATTTAGGAGAAAACGTTTATAATACTTTGAAAAAGATTATGGTGGATTAGTAGTTTAGTACTGATCTCTCGTGCTGAAGTTCATTCTGGAAAAGATATGAATATAATTAATATAAATATTATAGTGCTGTTTTACAGTAAATAAAGTAATAACTAATAATATTGTTTAATTTACAACAAAATTCAACAGTATCGTGTTACTTCGTCCGAACAATTTGTGTTTAGTAAAATGCGAAATGTTTGTGATTTGCTGTAGAATAACAGTGAAAATTTTCACATGACAAATATTGTTAGAGGTTTATAAGGTTTTGTAAGAGAATTTAAAAAATACTTTTGAAATTTTTTAAAATCAATAGTCCATTTATATTTGTTTGCATAATTTTTAGTCACAAGAGCGTGTAAAGTTCAAACCTCCTAAGACAAAGTCCCAGTAAGAGGTGTTTGATTAAGTGAATAAGCCTCTAAGGGGCACAAACACAGAATTTACAGTATACGGATTACAAAGCTAAGAAAATAAAAATAAAATGCTCATAATGAGTCTTCATTTGTTCTTTTTTCTTTCTTCCAACGCTTGGGCCTTTTATAGTGAACCTTTGTTAACTGCTCGTACGGTTTCGCATTCCTCGTTCCACGAACTTCCACACTTCATGCTTGTAACTGTTCGATCATACATCTAACTGCTGAGTTGTGCGTGATAATTGCCAGACTGTGGCGAGTTTCCATCAACTTGCTAAGTTGTGCGTGATAACTGCTAGATCGTGGGACCAACTACAACGCATAAAAATTGTCCTGACCGCTTTTCCCTTAGTCGCCATGATTGCAAATCGTCATGTAATACCTGTTCATCCTAATTGCTTTTGTCCTTTGACACGTCCTTTCTTTCTGCCCTCATTGACTTGCTCGTCCTAGGGCGCTTTTCTTCACCAATAATTGTCCCCCAAATTCACCTTGATTGATTTGGGAAATGAAATCGAGGTGAATTTCTTACCGGTATCTATTGGCCGTATACTGGCTTCGGCCTGCTAGTCTTCCTTCTATCTCTCATTGTCATTTGCGTGTATGAAGGGCCGTCCTTTACATTTTCCTATGTGAATCCATCATTTCCTCAATAAATGCGCGATCTTCCCAACACGTCTTATCGGAAGGTTATCATGGTGCCAATTGATGTGCCGTTTTTCGCATCATTCCAACGTCAAATCATGTCAAACATCGCCCTTTTCGTTTCCCACTCTTTTTCTTTCCCCGAATTAAGCCGTTACACCTGTCTTAGGGTGAACTTTTCACCTTTTTCTATATAAGGGCTTGGTTTATTCTCGTTGTCACTTTACTTTCTACTTCCTTTCTTGTAAAACTTTCCACATTTTTACCTTCGATTTTCCTTGCTAATGACGTCGTCTTCTTCTGTTTCGAAAAAAGCCACCTCAACTTTCAGTGATTACCAAGCTACATTGGGTGACTCTTCTGTGGGTATCTTTGGCATCCACACCCTTGATGAAAACTACAGCCAGTGCTCTCTAGGCCCTATTTTTATTGATGACACCGCTATTACTACGGCCCCCTTGGCTCAGCTGTTTCCCTCTATTTCTAACCTCCCTTTTTCCAAACCTCTGAACATTTCTCCGCTCATTCAGTCTAACCCCATCCATACCTGGCATAAACACGATTCTTCTTTTGAGACTTGGTTCTTACGCATGAGGCTGCATGTAGACACTCGCACATTTCTTGAGAAAAACGACTTGATTTCCCTCATAGAGCTTTCATTGACCTTGCCCTCTTTTGACCGAAATATATTCTCCGCTGGTGGACTAGAAAGCCCAAGAAATTCCCTGCGCAAACCCCGAAAGCGCATTTAGTGGGGATTAACTTTAATTTGAATTTCCTCATTCGTTCAAAAGTCATTGCCAAATGGCTAAATTTTTTGCCCATGGTCATAGACTTAATCACTATGTCATCTACATAAACCTCTACAAAATTACTGATCATATCATGGAAAATTAGATTCATGGCCCGTTGGTAAGTGGCCCCGGTATTTTTTAGGCTGAATGACATTACCACCCACTCATAATATCCTAAAGACCAGGGCACCTGAAATCTGTTTTATGGATATTATTTTCAGTGATGTAGATTTGGTTATATCCTGCGTACCCATCCATAAAAGAATACACTTGATATCCTATTGAGGAGTCTACTAAGGAATCTACCGTAGGCATAGTGTACTGATCTTTTGGTGTTGCTAAGTTTAAATTCCTAAAATCTATACATATTCTTAACTTTCCATTCTTTTTCATGACATAGATGATATTTGACAACCATTCTACATATCTGGTCGTTCTAATGAATTTCACCTTCAAGAAACGCTCGACTTCTTTTTTAATGTTAGACATAATATTGGGTGCAAACCTCCCGGGGGGGTTGCTTATATGGCTTATGATTAGGCATAATTGGTAATCTATGTTATATTAGAGTTTTATCTAAACCATGCATTTCATCGTAGTCCCAAGCAAAATAATCTTTATATTTTTGTAAAAGATGGATTAGTTTTTCGTGTACCTGGGCCTCTAGCTCCTTGCTGATATAAGTGATTAGTCTGTCGTTCTCACTTCCCAGGTTTACCTTGTCCATAACATCTTGCATCCTTGTAATGTTTGCCTTGTGTCGCCCATTCAGAGCGTATTCCTTCTTCTTTGGGTTGTTCGTTTTTTGCCACTTCCTTCCATCAAACAATCCATTCCACATGCTTCTCTTATTCTATCTTCCGTCTGATGTGTTAATAATTTCAAATCGCGGCCTGGGTATCGGCTTCACCTTCCCGTTCCTTTACATAGGCCATTAAGCTGGCCCTAGTGGCCGCAAGCGCGGCTTATTCTTTATTCTATTTGCTCTTCCCCATTTGAACTGCTAGTTCAAATAGCCATGCGTTGGCCCTCCGAAGGCCACTAGTGTTGGCTTTGTTTGTGTGAACAAGTTATTTAGCAGATTTGCGGTGTATGGTTCATCATTTTGGGCCACTATGGCTGAATCCCCTACTTCATTCAGTACTCTAGTTGGCCCGTAATTTCCTTCATACATGAAATATTTGGTCGAATTTGTCTCTACTGCGAAAGGCCTATTATCGGCATATACTACTTCTACTTCATCTTTCTGATTCCAAAAATCCAGACATTGATGAAGGGACAAAGGAATGCATCAGCTGTCGTGGATCCAATTTCATCCCAAGATCATGTAATATGTGGTTGGTCCGTCTATAACGAAAAACACTACTATCTTAGTAGTGCTCCCCACCTGTAAGTCTAGTGGGACAACCCCTTTGGCGGTTGTTGTCCCTTCATTGAAGCTTATAAGCACCACCTCCGTAGGGATGAGATCATCCTCCGAATTTACTAAACGTCCTAACATCTAACTGGGATGGCGTTGATGGCCGCTCCATTTTCGATTAACATCTTAATGATGAGTTTTCGTTTGCCTTTGCTTTCACATACAACGGTCGAAGATGCTTTGTCATTTGCTGTGGTGGTTTTGGAAATGTCACTTTCCATGACATTCCTACTTCCATCGTTTCCTCACCATTTGTATTTGCTTGAGGTGGCTCCTCCTCCTTGTCTCATCCAGAAGCTGGCAACGTGATCGGCGCATCACGGGAGGCATTACTGGTGAGCATCCTCAGCTTTTCTGCCCTGGTCACGACCCATTTTACTTTGGGCTTTCCGAATAAGATGAGGTATGGAGATCGCCCTAAGTCTTCTCCTAATGTTCCTATTACAGGATTTCCGGCTTCGTATAACTCCCTGAGAAGCCAATTTTTTGATGTCCCCCTTCGTGCTTCAGTTTTGATATCTATTTCTTCCTATATATCGGTCAGCTCCTCGTCCAAGACCTCTCTGTTAGTTATTATGAGTGTTGCGAATTCTGTCTCCCCGTCGTCGTAGACATCTTCACCTCTTCTAGAGGTCTCATTATTGTCCCATTTAAACTTTTCAGACAACAAGTAATTATTAGCCATAACCGGAGGCATGCTGCCGAATTGAATAATAATTTTCATCTGTCGAATTTGGTACGCTCTTTACAGCTCTTATCTATCTCTTCTCTGCCACCATTATCCTTAACGCTCGCATCTGGCTTTTTCCTCGCATAAGTATTAATTGGAAGACTATGGTCAATGGTAACTCTCACTGCACCTTGCTAGCGTATCATTCAGCCATAATTCCTTTGGTACGTCTCAATTGTGTCCTTGTCTTCCTTGGCCGATGGTTTGAATATGGCTGATGGTACGAATGCCATATGTTGGGCGGATGAATTTTCAGCCTAAACGTCCTTATATTTTAGACGAAGTATGAATGTTCTCCATAAAACCTTGGTACGAAAGTTCTTGGCTGTCATGCTACTGGCTCCTTCTTCACTGGTCTCTCACAGGTATCTTCCAGTTCTTTCATCCACTCAATACTGTTTTTGTAACGTACACATAAATTTTGCGAGACCCTATTTTCTTGGGATGTTTCGATCCTTTCAAGAGAACTAGGTTGATTACCATCCTGATCATCTAGAACCATCTTGAATTTTGGCGATTTCATTTTGGTCAGGTCCGAGTTGATCATATTCAATTCCAACGGCTTTGGAAAGGGATTGTCATCAACTGCCATCTTTTTTTCAAACGTTATTCGTCCAGATTCTATGACGTCCTGCAAAACATTCCGGAAAACAAAGCAATTATTAGTTAAATAAGACCATGCATTATGCCACTTATAGTACTTTTTATTTCCGATTAATTCGGAACTTGGTAATTTGTGGCGGTCACTTAACCTAATTTGTTTATCTTTATATAATTGATCGAATATATCATCGACCTTCGAGATATCAAAAGAGAAATTTCTACTCTTTTTGTCATTCTCTACTTTGGCCTGGGGTTCAGCCATGTCTTACAGACGTATGACTTCCCTTTAACTAATTTGGCCAAACATAAGTCGGCCGATTCGATGTCCACTTTGCGTATTTCATAGTTAGTATTCATGTAATAGGTTCCCTTGCTAGAATTCTTCATTTGCTCTTCCTCCCTCAACAAACCGTTCATATCGCACCACAATAGTGGTGAGTTGGGGGAGGTATCAGAATTCTCGATCTTGAAATTTCTTTTTTAGATCGAAACTGAGACAGCTTCGAGCAATTCTCAGAAACTATTTTTCTGGTAAAGATACGTAGTATCGGCCTCGAGCCGCTTTGAACCTTTGTGAGAATGTTTTGGCCCACTCTCCTGGCAACTGTCTCAAATTTGCTAAATCGGCCAAGGCCACTTCAGATTCGGCCTTATAGAATTGTGCATGGAACAACTGTTCCATTTGGTACCAACTTTCCACCGAATTGGGCGACAGGTTGACATACCAAGAAAAAGCTACTCCTGACAATGAGCTGTGGAATAATCTTAACTTATGGAAATCATTCATCTGCCCACACTGAAGGGTAAATCAGCCTATGTGTTATATGGTAGAAACTTCCCCAGACCCTGTAGTTCATAGGCCACGGATACGCTACATCAATCCAATCTGGATACGACTTTTGATATCTCAACCAAATTGGCCTCACCCCTAAGCCGAATTGATTATGAAGAATCTCGGTCATCTGTTCCCTCAACATATCATTGCCATTGAATGGCATCGCTACAGGTGGTAGTTGTGGTCATCTTACAAATAGGATATGGTCGTAACCTTGCCCTTGTGAACCTTAGAGCAACACTACTTCATGTTGTACTATATTTGGCCCTAAATGTGGGCCATTACCCCAGGACTTATTCCCCCTCGAGGTATCGTAGGAACCCCCTTGTTGGGGGCCATTGCTTGGACCAGCCTCCTGACTAGTTGATGCAGGAGGTGTAGTCCATGGTGGGGCTGTCCCCCCGTTCACATATTTGGCCATCAATTCATTCAATGAGCTGAGGTATTTAGCCATATTTTCATAATGCGAGTTACTAGCCGCAGTGAACTTATCAATAATGTGAGCGTTTTGAAGCCTAATCTGTTCGACAATATAATGGGTGAATTCGCCGAACAAGGTGCGAATCGTGTTAGGGCTGAACTCTCACATAGTGTCATATCGACTTACTTCTGCTAAACCCTCGAAATGGCCTACTACAACTGGAACGTTGGGCTGATTGGTTTGCTCAAGTCCCCATTCCTCTGTACTTGACCCAGTCTGAGTGTTTCTTTTCGGAGGTATTTTCACTTCTTACACCAATCCTCCCACTGTGGTCGCTAAAAACTGTTTGCATAATTTTTCGTCACAAGAGCGTGTAAGGTTCAAACCTCATGAGATAAAGTCCCATCAATGAGTGTTTGATTAAGTGAATAAGCCTCCAAGAGGCACAAGCACACAAGTTACAATCTACAGATTATAAAGCTAAGAAAATAAAAATAAAATGCTCATAATGAGGTGTAGTCCATGGTGGGGTTGTCCCCCCGTTCACTCATTTGGCCATCAATTCATTCAATGAGCTGCGGTGTTTGGCCATATTTCTACAATGCGAGTTACTAGCCGAAGTGAACTTATCAATGATATGAGTGTTTTGAAGCCTAACCTATTCAACAACATCCTGGGTGAATTCGCCGAACAAGGTACGAACCGTGTTAGGGCTGAACTCTCACATAGTGTCATATCGGCTTGCTTCTGCTAAACCCTCGAAATGGCCTACTACAACTGGAACATTGGGCTGGTTGGTTTGTTCATGTCCCCATTCCTCTGTACTCGACCCAGTCTGAGTGTTTCTTTTCGGAGGTATTTCAACTTCTTACACCAATCCTCCCACTGTGGTCACCAAAAACTGTTTGCACAATTTTTCGTCACAAGAGCATGTAAGGTTCAAACTTCCTAAGATAAAGTCCCATCAATGAGTGTTTGATTAAGTGAATAAGCCTCCAAGAGGCACAAGCACACAAGTTACAATCTACAGATTATAAAGCTAAGAAAATAAAAATAAAATGCTCATAATGAGGTGTAGTCCATGGTGGGGCTGTCCCCCCGTTCACACATTTGGCCATCAATTCATTCAATGAGCTGAGGTGTTTGGCCATATTTTCATAATGCGAGTTACTAGCCGAAGTGAACTTATCAATGATGTGAGCGTTTTGAAGCCTAACCTGTTCAACAACATCCTGGGTGAATTCTGATGAGTGGTATTTATATCACTATTTCCCACTCATTTTACCTAATATTTTGTATAGTTTCTCGAGTTTTGTGAATGTTTTGATGTGTTTTATGTTATTTTGCAGATAAATAAAGTTGGGAAAGCATTGGAAGCAATTTTGGGCCAAAATAGATAAAAAAAAAAAATGACAAAAGGGCATTTCGGTAATTTATTGGTGTAGCGACGCCAAGACACTCAGCATCGCGACGCCTAATGTACGCTGGACCTGCTAACATGCGCCGCTTGCCACATGTCAGAATCTGAGAAATTGGACTTGCTAACGTGAGCCAGATTTTGCTAATGTGCACCGTCTTGCTAACGTGCTCCGTGACACGTGTCATCATCAGATTAGATCAGCTAAAATGTGCCAAGTGACACATGTCGTAATACCATTTGACCAAAGCAGCGCGTGCAACGTGTCACCTCCTCATTGGACCGAAAGCTCAACCAATCACAAGTCACCACGTGTCACTTTCTTATGCACCACCTTAGCGCATGACACGTGTCACCACATGATTATGCCGACAGAATCTACGTGGATTAAACACGTTGACAGAAGACGCGTCTGGGCATCGCGACGCTGGGCGTTTGGCGTGGCGACGCCGGGACCAAATTGAGCCTATAAATTCAGCCCTTCATCACTTCATTTGGTGTGCTTTCCTTGGGAGCTTTTCCCTATTTTTAGAGGATTGCATCTAGTTTTTGTAATTATTAATAATATTTTAATTTATGTATATTACTTTTCTGTAATAATAGTAGTTCTTCTTCTTCTTCTCTTTTCTTTTATGTTTTGTAGTTAATTTTACCGCTGGGGTAAAAGGTGAAACATTTAATATAATTATCTAGGTTAATCTCACTTAATTATAATATTTAAATTATAATTTAATCGGATTAATTAATGGCAGACTTTATTACCGCCTATATGGCTGGTTTAAATATAAATTACCTTACCGCCTATATGGCTGGTCTTTATGTGACAGATAATTACTGCCTATATGGCTGGTGTAGATGGACTAAATGGATTACCGCCTATATGGCTGGTTTTAAATGTTTAACATTATTAATTCCTGAGAAAGCAGAACAGAAAATAATTTATATATTATAAAAAGTGAGATTCTTAGATAAGAAATATTAATTGTAGATCCTCTAACCCCATATTTTATTTTTATTCTAGGGAAGTGATGAAACACAATATCCACACTTAATAATTGATTTTCTTTTTATGGGTAATTCTTTAGTTTGTTTATTGAGTCTTAAGCTTAATGTTTTTTGTTGTCTGATCACCAATAAGATTGATGTGGTAAACTTAAGATGAACTAGACATAGGGATTTTAGGTTTTAGCCTTAGATTCAATAACTCACGATCTTTCTTGAGGATAGATAACCCTTTAATAGATTTCCTTACAGGATAGGAATATACCTGTCGGGCGTGGGTAGCCATAATTGGAACTTGGTCTTAATGAATCCAGGTAATGTGGTTGACATAGGAATATGGTTCAATTGAGTTATACGGAATATTTGTGTCTGACCATCGGAAGAGGCTTTTGCATATCATCGTGTTCCAGGTTAGCAAATTAATTTATTACATATAAATAAAAGAGTTAATTCATCTTTATAATAATATTGTGTAGAGTCACGACCCTAGATCTTTGAGTCTTTTGTTATTTTCCTTAGTATTTTCTTTTGTCTTTTTATTTATTTATTTTAATTAGAAAATCCACATTCAACCAACCAAAAGTAATCAATTCCCTTCTCCCTATAATTAGATACCTGTAAATAAATAGATTCAATAATTAATAACAACAGTAGGAATTAAGTCCTCGTGGGATCGATATTTTTATACTACTTGAACGATACGTGCGCTTGCGTTATACGCGTGTGTTTGCACCAGTCAAGTTTTTGGCGCCGTTGCCGGGGACTTATATTTCTTGAGTTATTAATTTTGAAGCTATCTAATTTACTTGTATCTAATTTTCTTTATTTTTATCTGTAATTTTTATTTCTTTCTTTTATTTTCAGGTCGTTGAAAAATGGAGCACTATTGGGAGATTGATAGATTACGTGCTTTACAAGAAGATACACCCCACATCTGGGAGCAGTAGTCCGGTTTTCCGAGGCCTGTTGTACAGCCTAATAACTTTCACTGGATGCCAGAACCAAGCAATACTACATTTGCTCATCAGAACGTAATGGGGGGATGTGACATATGTAATGGTAACCACCCAATAGATCATTGCGAGTACAACTACAATCCAGGGTGGCAGAGCTATCAAAATCCTTCATGGTACGAAGCACCATCCCATTTTCCATCTTATCCACCATTCACCTATGATTCTCATCAAGAACCAGAACCATCAGAGGAAGAACAATTGGTTGACATGCTCAAAAATTGGTTCAATAAACGAGACGAAAAGTTGAATACAATGCTCGAAACATACCAGAATCAACTCGAAAGTATTCAGAGACAATTAGCATCCATTCAGAGAATGACAGAACATATCAAACAATTACAGAAGACCAGAGCTACATACCTCATGAACCATTTTCAGATGAAGCCTTCGAGTATCAAGAAATTCACAATGACACTTCAGCAGAAGAGAAGGTTGAGCAGTATCAAGAATCAGAGGTATCAGTTCAAGAGCCCGAACTAGCAAAGTCTCGATTTGTTTTTTATTATTCTGACTCCGACGAAGATGAAGCTGAGCTATTTGTACCAACTGTATCAACAATTGAGGATGGAATTATGTATCCTCAAAATGAAGATCTTGGAGAGTCTATTGCACAAATGTTTGAAGAAGATCTACCCGAGCCAGTCATATCAGAGGATGAAGACCTAAAATCTGACATTTCTTTACATCCTCATGTTGACACTATTGGAGCATGTATTTCACAAATGACAGATGAAGAACTAAACACAGAAATCCTAGAATATATCTGTGAAGAAATAGTGGAACAAGAAATAGAGCAAATGTCTGACCTTATTGAAGATCCAGTGAATTCAGGCGAAACATCACTGTTTTGGGGAGTACAGATCAGAAATATCGCCCAGAAGCTTGACAAAATGAAACTTCCATTCCAAGTCAAGCACCATACGAGACCTCCTGATTTTCTTTCTTTCTTTTCAGGAACCACATGAGCGACAAAGAATAAAAAGGTGGCACAAGCACTGAATAAGACAAAACTCTTTTTGCCACTTTACCGTTGGAAGAGACCCTTCAAAAGCAATGCTCATGGGATTGTCTTTAATCGGACATCCAAAACGACGATGAAACCTCCTTGACAGATAGATTTCAGTCACGTCTGGCTGAAGATGAAAAATTTATCACTAGCAGGGAGGCAACCCATGCAATTTGTTGTAATTTCTGTTTTTATATTTTGTGTATACATGTTGTAGAGTTTTTAATTTTATGTGTTATTTCGTAGGGAAAAGGCACAAACGAAGCATTTAAGTAGGAATGGTGTTTGGCAATTACAAAGATTAGAGCTAATTCATTAGTGGTGGCTGAGTAAGGAATGGATTCTTGAGACGCATCCTAATGGATTTATATGCCAGACGAGTGGCGTATTGCGTACACAATTCCGTTGCCTTAATAATTACTTTAATTTGCTTTTTCATTTATTTTCACCGAAAAGATCTAAACTTTTTGACTTTTCACGATTCATTTTAAATGTTCATTTAATAATTGTCATTTGGCAGATACTAGTGCTACTATTACTCACTCATTTTCAAGTTCTATAAATTCAGCTCTACATTTCTCTCTTCGACACATCAAGATACACATCCAAATAAGAGAGAAAATGAAAGCAACATCACAGCAGCGAAAAAAGCGAATTTGTGTTTTCTGTGGATCCAATTCTGGTAATAAACCAGAGTTCATTGAGGCTGCAAAGGAATTGGGGAGAGTCATAGCAGAACGAAATATGCATCTAGTATATGGCGGTGGCAATCTTGGATTGATGGGAAGTATTTCAAAAGCTGTTCAGGAAGGTGGCGGTCATGTTTTGGGAATCATTCCAAAAACTTTGGCAGACGAACAGTTAATCGGACCCACAAATGGAGATGAACGTATCGTATCAGGTATGTCTGAACAAATCCAGGAAATGATCAATACTACGGATGCGTTTATTGCGTTACCAGGAGGGCTGGGAACGTTTGAAGAAATGTTCACAGTAGCACCATTGGCGCACTTAAACATTCATCAGAAGCCCATTGGGTTACTTAACATTGAGAATTTCTTCGATTTTCTGTTTGTATTTCTTGTGGAAGCCAAAAGACATGAGTTCGTCACGAAATCTGTTCAAGATATTTTCCTGACTACGACAAAGGCCGAAGAATTGATTGACCAAATCCTAACCTTTGAACCAAAACTAGACCTCATTCTTTCCAAATTAGACTAGTCAGATAGTAATCGTGGTAAAAAGCGTAAACTGGACATAGATCTTAATCGGTAAATTTTTGTAAATTTTCAGTTAACCAGGTACGATTCTCTAATTTCTTCTTTAATATATCGAAGATAATGTTTCATCTTGGAAGAGGAGAATAGTTGATATGTATCTTGTTTTTCTTATTTTGGTTTAAAATTGTGTTAATTTTGTGTTATTTATGTAGGAAAAATAAAAATGGAAATTTTTAGGACAAAGCAAGCCAGTGCAAGCGGGATTATTTCATAATAAAAAATTGACAAAATCACGAGGATAGAAAATTGATCCAGTAAAGACGGCCGAGTAAGGAGTCAGCTCTTGAGACGCGTCCCAGATGATTTATCTGTCATAAGACTTGGTTTTGCCAAAAAAAAAAAAATCGCGTCGCAACTCCACACACCTCACGTGTCGCGACACCAGAGGCATGACACAAAACCCTAACCCTAAAAAAAATTGAGTGGCGCGACGCCAGGCCAAATCCAGCGTCGGGACGCTATCTCTACTACAGCACTTAAACGGGCAGCCGCCGAGACTAGTTTCACTTCCCTCACTCAAACCTCACCATTTTCTCTCAGCCAAAGCTTACAACTATCACCAAGCCGAATCCAAGAACCTTCACCGTCACTACCGAGATCTCTAGCCGCCGAGACCAAACCGAGACTGACCATGAACCACCACCGAGCCACCAAAGAACCATTGCTGTGAGCCACCAAGCCGAGACCCACCAAGACAGCCATTGTCTCGCCGGAACTGCCGTGAACCGCCAAAGCCTGAGACCACCCACAACCGATTCATCCAACGTGAGACCACCAAGAGTCACCAGAAGCCGAACCTCCACGACCACCGTGAGCCACCTTACCGAGACAGCCACCACCACTGAGGATTCAACAAAATCCAACAGAGACACCCATTGCCGATCCCAAAATCGAAGGAGTACATGTCCAAATTTTAAATTATTAACATTCAAAAATTGGAAGAAAATTTGGCAATTTGTGATATTGAATGTGTTTGATTTGACTCTGGAAGTGTTGTGATTGATTTAATCGTAGTTTTGGGGGCGAAGTTTGGCGGAGTTGGATTGTAGTGGTTTGGTGATAGATTTAGGGTTTGTTTTGTGGGAAATTTGAGATTTTTAGCGGAAACTCTACCGGAATTTCTGTGACAATGCCACTGAAAAGATCCAGGGCATCGACTTCTGCCACGCCCGCATTTGATGATTTTAAATTCGTATCAGCCGCTGCGGAGAAGTGATATGAGGACGGAATAACCATGAAACACCATATTATGGAGAAGGGATTTGATATCAACCCAGGGTTATTTCCGGATATTGACAGGATTATCACAGTTCGGTACTGGTGAAAGCTTTGTCAACAACCTCACCCAGCCTATGCAGTTATTGTGTGGGAATTTTACGCAAATGCTTATGAGCATCGTGCGTATGTGGCAATGGTGAGAGGTCAGCAGGTATAATTTGATTCCTCAACTATTAACAGATTTTATGACATACCTGATTTGGAGGAAGATGAGTATTCTGCGATGATGGAGAATATTGATATCACTCATCTCACGGAGACTTTGTGTGTTCCAAATGATGTTTGGGTCATGAGTAGCAGTGGAGAATATATGAAGATGAGTTCGAAATTGCTGAAGCCTGAGACAAAAGTGTGGTTCCACTTCGTGACTAGAACTTTGCTACCAGGATCTCACATCACATATGGCACAAAGGATCGTATGATATTGTTATACTGCATTCTGGAGGGTCATATGATTAATGTTAGTCAGTTGATTTCGACCAACATCGCTTGGGCTACAAGATCGACACAGGCTGGCTTGTTCTATTGTTATTTGATTTCATCACTCTGCATACAAGCCATGGTTCCTTTTGACCTAAGAGAAGAAATAATGCAACCCATGACAACATTGACAACCCGCATAATCCAGCAACTCCGAACAGAGAGACAGTGGATTAATTTATGTATTTTACTTTTCTGTAATAATAATAGTTCTTCTTCTTCTCTTTTCTTTTACGTTTTGTAGTTAATTTTACCGCTGGGGTAAAGGTGAAACATTTAATATAATTATCTAGGTTAATGTCACTTAATTATAATATTTAAATTATAATTTAACCGGATTAATCAATGACATACTTTATTACCGCCTATATGGCTGGTTTAAATATAAATTACCTTACCGCCTATATGGCTGGCCTTTATGTGACAGATAATTATCGCCTATATGACTGGTGTAGATGGACTAAATGGATTACCGCCTATATGGCTGGTTTTAAATATTTAACATTATTAATTCCTGAGAAAGTAGAACAGAAAATAATTATATATATTATAATAAGTGAGATTCTTAGATAAGAAATATTAATTGTGGATCCTCTAACCCCATCATTTTATTTTTATTCTAGGGAAGTGATGAAACACAATATCCACACTTAATAATTGATTTTCTTTTTATGGGTAATTCTTTAGTTTGTTTATTGAGTCTTAAGCTTAATGCTTTTTGTTGTCTGATCACCAATAAGATTGATGTGGTAAACTTAAGATGAACTAGACATAGGGATTTTAGGTTTCAACCTTAGATTCAATAACTCACGATCTTCCTTGAGGATAGATAACCCTTTAATAGATTTCCTTACAGGATAGGAATATACCTGTCGGGCGTGGGTAGCCATAATTGGAACTTGGTCTTAATGAATCCAGGTAATGTGGTTGACATAGGAATATGGTTCAATTGGGTTATACTGGATATTTGTGTCTGACCATCGGAAAAGGCTTTTGCATATCATAGTGTTCCAGGTTAGCAAATTAATTTATTACATATAAATAAGAGAGTCAATTCATCTTTATAATAATATTGTGTAGAGTCACGATCCTAGATCTTGAGTCTTTTGTTATTTTCCTTAGTATTTTCTTTTGTCTTTTTATTTATTTATTTTAATTAGCAAATCCACATTCAACCAACCAAAAGCAATCAATTCCCTTCTCCCTATAATTAGATACCTGTAAATAAATAGATTCAATAATTAATAACAACAGTAGGAATTAAGTCCTCGTGGGATCGATATTTTTATACTACTTGAATGATAAGTGTGCTTGCGTTATACGCGTGTGTTTGTACCGGTCAAATTCGCCGAACAAGGTGTGAATCATGTTAGGGCTGAACTCTCGCATAGTGTCATATCGGCTTGCTTCTGCTAAACCCTCGAAATGGCCTACTACAACTGGAACGTTGGGCTGGTTGGTTTGCTCAAGTCCGCATTCCTCTGTACTCGAGCCAGTCTGAGTGTTTCTTTTCGGAGGTATTTCCACTTCTTACACCAATCCTTCCACTGTGGTCGCCAAAAACTGTTTGCACAATTTTTCGTCACAAGAGCGTGTAAGGTTCAAACCTCATAAGATAAAGTCTCAGCAATGAGTGTTTGATTAAGTGAATAAGCCTCTAAGGGGCACAAGCACAAAAGTTACAATCTACAGATTACAAAACTAAGAAAATAAAAATAAAATGCTCATAATGAGTCTTCATTTGTTCTTTTTTCTTTCTTCCAATGCTTGGGCATTTTATAGTGAACCTTTGTTAACTGCTCGAACAGTTTCGCCTTCCTCGTTCCATGAACTTCCAAACTTCATGCTTGCAACTGCTGGATCATGCATCTAACTGTTGAGTTATGCGTGATAACTGCTAGACCGTGGCGAGTTACTGTCAACTGCCAAGTTGTGCGTGATAACTGCTAAATCGTGGGATCAACTGCAACGCATGGTAATCGTCATGACCGCTTTTCCCCTAGTCTTCCTGATTGCAAATCGTCATGCAATACCTGTTCATCCTAATTTTGTTTCATCTTTTGACATGTCATTTCTTTCTGCTCTCATTGACTTGCTCGTCCTAGGACGATTTTTTCACCAAGAATATTTTAGCTAAACTTTTAGAGGGTAACGAAATTTACCCTTGCAATATTATTTTAGTCAAACTAAAAAGAAATGAACTTCTTTCTTTTTAGCTTTAAGAACATCTTTTATAATGTACTTAATATAATTTGTTTATAAAAAACAAAAAAAAAAAGAAGTTAAAGTAGGTATAAATATTTCATAGGAATAAAAAAAAATGGATGGTTTCATTTTTTCCACAAGAAGACACAAAATACTGTTGATAATATAAATTTTATTAGAGTGGAATAAGGTCATGCGGAGACTTAAATATCTATAGCCATTATTTGATTAGAATAATTTCGCTTTAATAAACTAAGGATCAAACTAAAAGATAATCACCCATTTTAATGTATTAAAACACCAATAATACTATTTAATTTATATATATATTTTTTAAAAAATTTATCTTTAACATGTCTTTGTTTTATATTAATTTTTTTGGTGCGTTTGAGATTACTATTGAACAGTTGTAGCTTCTACACTTAAATGTTGAAAAAAAGAACCTGTTATATATGTTAATAATTTTGTCAAAATTACTTTTAAGATACAAATTTACTAAACAACTTTAACCTCCTTACTTCTAGACCCGGCCGGCGGTTTGGTTCCGGTTCGAAACCGAACCAAACCGGCCGGTTTCCGGTTCCACACTGAAGTGGAACCGGAACCTTGAACCGAACCGGAATCGACCAGTTGGGTTTCAGTTCCGGTCCCGGTTCAGTTCGAACCTTTTTTTTTAATTTCGAAAATAATTAAAATAAATTAGGTTAATTTAATAAATAAATAAAAATATTACATTGAAGAGCTTGAGCTTAAATTTTTAAAAATTTAAGTTGCCTACATATCCTCCAGGGGTGAGAGGAATCAAAACTCACGTAGTTCCATTACAATTTTAAGTTATTTCCCCATTGTAAATTTACAATTTTATAATTATCAATCATCATTATCAGTTGATCCTTCAGCTCCGGTTTCGCTTGCACTTGTTGTTACAGATGCATTATCGAACAAATCTTCAAAATCATCGAGGGCATA
The DNA here is from genome assembly GCA_019454045.1 of Zanthoxylum bungeanum. Classification (NCBI taxonomy): domain Eukaryota; kingdom Viridiplantae; phylum Streptophyta; class Magnoliopsida; order Sapindales; family Rutaceae; genus Zanthoxylum; species Zanthoxylum bungeanum. Next base: position 4,602 of record SKCR01019361.1, on the reverse strand, counting down.
TTCTTGTTGTCTCAGATCAGCTCGAGTCCAATCATCCACACAAGCTGTTGCTTCTAGAGTGCTTGGATGTAATGAAGATCGTCTAGCTTCCAATATATTGCCTCCCAAGCTGAAGGCTTGCTCAACTGCAACAGTGGAAATAGGTGCTACCAATATCTCTTTAGCAATAATTGATAAAAACAAGATATATATTTTGATGTCGGTTCCACCAGTCAAGGATTTTAAAATTTTTACTAACTAAACTTTCAGTAGGAAACTCAAAATTTGTAGATAAATAATTGTCGAATTCGAGATTATTAGTTGTCGTATCCCTCGCTTTCTTATTTCGTTGCAATAACCAACGATCCCCTGCGTTAAGTCTTGTTTGAATTACCGGTTCGCTACTACTAGATTCACCTAATGTTCCTAAGTTATATCTTAAAATATAATCATTAAATAACTCAATTAAATCATTTCTTAATTTCGTCATTAATCTTGTAATATCAATTTCATCTAATATTCATAAATAACCATAATAAGCTTGTAAAGCACCATTCAAACCTTCTAATTTAAATCTATGATAAAAAACAGCAGCAATAAGATAAAGTAAATGAATTTCTCTAAAATAATTCAACCATTTTACCTTCATAACAATATCATTAGGATCGCTACTTTCAGCATGTTCATGGAGAGCACCAACAATATTCAAACTTTCAAGAAGAAATAAACGTGTTGTTGGATAATAAACACCACTAAAATTAAAGTAACTTCATTAAAAACTTTTAAAATATCTAAAATATTTTCACAAATATCCCATTGACTAGGATAAAATGTGACATTTTGAACATGTTGAGAAAAAAAACTACATAATACATATTTGTATTAAAATGCTTGACATAAAAGAAAATAAGTTGAATTCCAACGTGTTGGAACATCTCTTGAAAATTTAATCGGTTTAATACCATTTATTTTACAAAACTTCGTCCATTCTCTCCTAACTTGAGAATATGACCAAATATAATTAAGTGTCATTTTAATAGGATCAAAGGAAGGTGATAATAATTTTAGACCGTCTTAAACACATAAGTTAAGGACATGACATGTACAAGGAATATGAAAAAACCGACCCCCTAAATTTAGTTGACATAAGGATTTTAAATCATTGACGGATGCAGTATTTGCAGATGCATTATCAAATCCAATTGTTAAAATTTTATCTACTAAACCATATTCATAAAAAATTACCTTCATCATTTTATGAATATTTTGTGCAGTATGTTGGTCATCAAAAACTCTAAATACAATAAGTCGTTTTTGCATGATAAATGATGCATCAATCCAATGACAAGTCACACCCATGTATGAGTGTGTTTGTTAATGGTCACTCCAAATATCAGAATATATAGAAATACGACCTTTCATCTCTTTAAATATTTCATTTAAAATAATTTTACCATCTTTATATAATTTAAAAATACGACGTTTTGTTGTGTTTCGAGTCATTCTACATGCAGAAGGATTTAAAGAATTATGCACGTAATTAGTAAAATGAAGTTTTTTTTTATCAAAGCTTAAAGAAAGATGAGCCATAAAGTTAATTTCACAATTCTTCTCTATTTTTTGCATCAGAATATTTAAATAAATCTACAGCACTCGTACCTCTACTAGATGATACGTACCTGGTCATTTGAGTTTGCGTCATATCAATTCCAAGTTCAACCGGATGATGTCTTTCCATGTGCTTGATCATATTGTCGTATCCATCAGAAAATTTGTAGGAAACCCCACAATAGTTGCAAATCGCTCTTGAACTTTCATCGTTTAATTTTTCTAAATGAAAATGAAATTTGAAAATATCCGAGGAACGAGCCTTAACTTCTCTTCTCCGTGATTGTGCGCCGACACTAGGGCCGCTTTCTTGGGTTGGTATATTTGACATGATATTCTCAGATGAGCTTGCCATTTTTCGTTTAAGAAATAAGTAAGAAAATAAGAAAATTGACAAATTGCGAATGTTAATAACTAATTGAATTGAGATTGAGAATAAGAGAATTGTAGGAATTGAGAATTTGGTGTGTTGAAATAATGAAAAATGAAAAATGAATCCTATTTATAGAGTTTTAGAATTTTTTTGATACCAAAAATGCCCGTAAATATAACCGTTTTATTACCGTTATTAGGGATATATTAGGAATTTATAACTTATAATTTTTTTTAATACATTTTGAGGGCAGGGAGCCAACGCACAACAGCTAGTAGCCGTTGGGGTTAGGGTTCCTGTTGGAACCGTGGAACCGGTGGAACTTTACGGTTCCACCGATTTGGACCGGTTTGAGTTGGGGTCGAACCCCAATCGAACCGGTCGGCCACGGTTCCGGTTCCGGAATCGGAATCGGAACCGATTGGAACCGGAACCTTCCGATTTCAATCGATTCGGTTCCAATTCCGAACCGGAACCTTGACCGGGTCTACTTACTTCACAACTATAGTTTTTAATGCGGTAGCTTAAAAGTCATATCTCCACAATAAAAAACTTTGACCACAAATTTTTTATGTATAGAATCAGAAATAACATTTAACTCCCATATATCATCAAATTCTTGTTTTCCCCTAAAATTTACTCTTTTTAACTTTTTTGGAATGAATTTTCTCTACGTATAAACATGATTTTGATTAATTCTAGACGATTTGAAAATGATGCTCTAACTATTAAGTCATGCCTCAAGCTTAGTAAAGTCAATTTTAGCCGATTGTTGACCACAAAACTTAGCCTATGGTCCAGCCCTCCCTGTGTCACCAACTGTAATTTGATTATGACATTTTACTTTATTCAATTATTTTATTTCTAATAATTCAGTTTAATTTCACTTTGTCAATCAAAACCGGCTTCATCTATCATCTTATAATATGATCAATTGGTTCTTATTATAGGCTGATGAAGTGTTCCTAGTAAGAATATGGACAAAGCCCTTAGAAGATAGATTCATTTTAACTTGTAAATCACTTGAAATTTTGTGATTATTTATTATTATTTTCGGCTAACTATAATTATGGCTCCTTCAGCATAGCTCGTCTGACCATAAATATGAAGGTTGGATTTTTCATTAATATCATATGCGGAGGTACATATATTATATATACTTGTGAGAAGGTAGTTGTCCTTATTAAATCTGAGTTTTTATTATAAGTTAATAAAAAATAAGGTTTTTTTTTAATGAGATAATTTTGATTTGTCCCCATTAAAATGAAGAGTTTATATATTTTTTTTTTGGTGAAAATCAAAATTTATCCATATTGAATTAAAGTTATGACTTTGCCACTTATTCATATCCAAATTTTTTATTTTTATTATTATATTATAGTAGCTAATAGTTATTATCAAATCAAATTAAATAAAATTACATAATAAATTTAGAAACTAAAGAAATTATTTGTTTAACAAATCATACAGTGTAATTATGAATGTTTATTGAATTTGAATTTATGATTGTTAAAGAAATTTTATATAAAAATAAAAAAATTTCTGGAAAGTTCTTGGTGGTGCGTGTAAAATATGACTTTGGACCTACCAAAAGAAAACGACTTTGAAATACAATTATTAACGTCTATTGGGGTAATTGGTAAATTTGGTACAAACTTAATCTAAATAAAAAACCAAACTTTAAAGGAAACGTGTTTTTAAAGTTACAAGTTTATAACAGATAGAAACTTGAGTAAGATTTCTGTTCTAAGTTCATTTTTTTTTTTTAAAAAAAAAGACTTTGACATAGACAAGTCTTTTATGTATTTCTTTTTTAAAATATCGAACAATTTTGACTTAATCTCGATTTTTTTAAAAAATCCTTTTCCCCCCAATATCGGACACATCTAAAAAAATAAGTGAAAAAGGGGGAAAACACATAAAGACAAATTAAGTATTGTTCCAATAAATTTATTTTTTTTTAAAAAAAAATTATCATGTTCCAATAAAATGCTTAAGGGGGAATTTTTTTTTTTTTAATATTTTTAAATCGTTGGAAACCCCACCGCCAAACCATCCATTCTGGGCTTAAGCGAAGCAGGTAAAATCTCCGGTTGTCCTAGGCTCTTACAAGAAATGCACACCCTGAATTTGAACCCAGGACCTCAAGATGAGATCCTGAACCCTACAGCATCAAGCCACCCTCCTTGGGGACGAGGGGAAAAACCTTACGCATAAATTAAAGTAGACCTAATTAGATTAAATGGTCATTTACATTTTACTACAGATAAAATAATAATTGATTATGGCAAAATTAAATGATTACATTTTATTACTAAACTTATGATAAAATTTACTAAAGTTATATAAAATTTAACATCTTACTATTTTTTCATTAATTAGATTGACTTTAGTGTTAAAATATAATAATCAACCAAGATTTTGATGGTAAAATAATATACAATTATTATTTTACTATAAATTTAATAATAAAATGTAAATAATCTTAAATTTTTACTTTGTAAAATTCTCTTTTTTCCCTCTAAACGGAGACAAAGGAAAGCTCTAATTTATTGTTTTACAAACTCCAAAATTGGACTATGAACCTGAGAAAGCAATTTTTTTTTTAAAAAATAAAATAAAATAATAATAATAATAATAAT
>SKCR01019360.1:0-63624 GCA_019454045.1 Zanthoxylum bungeanum | reverse complement strand
CACTGAGGTGGCCATTTTTAACCAGGTATTCCACATGTTTCTACAGGTCCTTGCATCTATTTGTGGCATGTCCCCTTATATTATGGTGCGTACAATAAGTCATGTTGTTTCTCTTCTCAATCGGAATCCTCATCGGGTCGGGTTCAGCCACTAGAGCTTTATCCTGGATCTCCCGAACTATCTCTACCAGTGGTCTGTTTAGGGAGTATACATTGACATATATTACAATTAATATATACATATTAAATAAAAACCAAACATTTACACATGTAAATTAAATAATAAAAAACTCAAACCATTATATTTAATAATGACAATTATTATTTACTTTACATGTGTCAACATACAATATGTTAATGAATGTGTATCTAATATAATTATGTATTTAATACAAATACACATTAGAACGACCAAAATTTCTCTGGCATGTGTAAATTCATTTACCGATTAAACGATTATAATTAACTAATTTAATCTGATAATATATTATGAATAATCAATATTATTCATAACGTGTTGCCCTAGTGATCAACGAGTACATTTCATATTGTGGGACTCTATAAGTTCAGGTATATCCGTCATTAAATCCAATTTCGTGTCCATAATTCATCCACTCGTAAATTATGACGACTACAGATTATCTCACTGAACTATGCAAGTCGAGATCATCAGATACGTATAATCCATTCGTCACAGGTTATCCATATTATACCAGGATATAGATGATAATATCAAATCCCTAAGGTATAATATAGTCGACTTTCAAATTTACAATCTCTAAATAACACTCGGAACTCGCTTCTGAAGTATACCACGGCCATGGATTTACTAGATCGCAAACACATACATGATATTTATGTCATGTACACAGGACTAACAGATTCTATCTTGATACACACCGGATATCATGAGCATCAGTCCACACCCAACGAATAGGTGGAGGTCTGACCTAAATAGGTTGGTGACGTGACTGTCATCAAAGTGTGGAGGATAACTCATATATCCACCGTGGTATCTCAAGTCTAAAGACCACTATGCTACTCGACTCGAGAAGATTCCTATTGACATTGGTGTACCATCTATTAATAAATCTTCGGTGAGTCATTCAGTGTTTATCAAATAAATACCTACACGTCTATACGAGCCTCCCAAGACTCATGATTCATTGGGATAAACCATCGGACCAAGTCTTGATATACGACATATGCTGGTCTCAGCAGATTTTACTAACCGACCAGTGTCAGTAAATCTTGACTAGGAACTTTATTTGAGAATATACAACTTATAATGACGCTTCCCAATGTCAATTACAAACTACGTTGTAACTGCTCACTACGTTGTAAATCTTGAGGTCTTTGTCTAATATATACATATGACTAAATCATATTTAGTTTCAATCTAATCGTAATTAGATCGAATACGTATATAAAAACAAGAGGTGAACCCATTAAGTAAGTAATATTATGGAAAAAAGAATTGTTCGTATTCATGAATCTAACAATATCCAAGCATACTCGTAATCTAGATCATATTCTAGAAATCTGCAACCATAAGTGAAGTCAGAAAACATATATAAAATATGCATGCAGTGGATTAAAAGTTTAAAATCTATCTTCACGACAGAATAATGAAAACAATAGTAGATAATTTTCATAACATTACACACTGCCTAAGTTATGGATTTTTTTAACCCAGCAGTGTCTCCCACTACTTTACGTAATACCGTAATCCCCAACAGATAACGGGAATTCAATAATTAAATCGAATTCCATAATGAGAAGTGGATCCCATGAATATATTTCGACTCACAGCTTTGACACGTTCTCGCCTACGTATATTCACAGGTAAACAACTCATTGTCAATCACACTCACCGTGACTCATGATTTTGGTCCTGACTGTTTCTCATTGTGACAAATTTGGCACGTTCACAAGAGGCATATCAAGGCTTCACTTGTTAGTGACAAACTCAAGTTACCGATGTAGTCCTGACAGCTTTGGCACGTTCAGGATTTCCACTTTCACTTGAATTTATCTCTTATCATATAAGTTCTACCGGCGCAAATGAACTACCATCACCTATAACTGCACATATTTGGCATGATACAGCTACAACATCAAAAAAACATTCGCATCTGTACTGACAAGGCGGACCAAGAAACAAGTATTCCTAATACTAGTTAATTTAATGCCTTATTTAACAGAGATTTTTCTATTTTCAAACAATCCGAAATTAATCAATTTAATTTCATATGCATGTGGAGATAGTAAAATTAGATTAAATATCATATATCAAGCATGACAAATGTTGGGAAAGTTGTGGAACCCCTAGGGTCGGATCGGTGTCCCGGTCAGTGGAAATGGGTCTAACCCATGGATATCAAGTATGGGTGTAATTTTAAATTATTTAATGAAATACTATATTCCATTACGAGTGTATATGAAAAAATCAGGACTAAAACGGAGTCCGGAAACTCAAAAACGAAGCAAAACAAAATTACCGCGCACAGTGCGCGTACGCACGCGCTACAGTGCACTAGCGCACTGTTCGTGCAGTACACGCTACAGTGCGCATACTGCGGTCTTCCAGTGAGCTGAAGCAATTAGGGTATTTTACCCTAATTGCTTCCGGTCTTCCCTAAACACTTCAAAAACACCCAAAATTAATTTTTAATTTCAAAACCAACTTCAACACATGTTATAGAATAAAAATCAAGTTTTTCAAAATATCAAATATTTTTACAAAAACATAAATTTATTTTAAATACGCACTTGCGTAAATTTTGAATCCAATACACAAACCAAATTAGGATCCTAATAAGAAATGTCTCGTGAATAATTCTAGGTCACCCAAAGGTGGTCAAGTGATTCTAGAATGGTAGCCATAGCTCTAAGCTTTAATCTAGGGTTCCAAACTCTTATTAATTATTTCATGTCCAACATGAACATCTTTGACCTAATTACAAGCATGTTGTGTTTATACTTCTAAAGTATTCTATCACAATTGATTAGCCTTATTTCAACATTAAGATATGTAATCATGCATCTAATACACAAATGAACATAGCTTAGGAGAAGATCAAACATTACCTAGTAAGCTTGATGCTAGATCCAATCTACTTCTCATTTGTTGAAATTGTTGGAGAACCTCCAAGGTGTGCAAGCTTGACTCCAAGATCCAATCTTGTTTCCAATGCTACTAAGCTTCACTTCAAGATCCAATCTTAATTTCTACTAAATGAAATGTTATAGAGACCTCACAAACTTCTATAAACACTTCTCTAACTTAGGCTAATCTGTTAGGGTTGGTGCTCTGAGCGCCAATTTCTTATGTATTTCCCTGTAAATACTTTTGTATATATTTTATTAATGAATAAAATAGACAGTTTCTGTAATATAATTTTTTTTTATTATATGGTAAAGACGTAAATGACAATAGAGTGATTGGTTATGATACAGTTGCAAAAGCATCGCAACTGACATTGAGCGGTATCATAACGGTATCATTCTTTAACTGTTCATGGTCAAGGTTTACAATTACTTGGTCAGTAAGTAAACCCGTTGAGACCGGTACGTGTCGTATATTGGAATGTTGGATTCTAATGGTTTCTCAATGAACCATGAGTCTCGGGAGACTCGTATAGACACGTAGGTGTTTATATCGGATAAGCACTGAATGACTCGCCAAAGATTCTTAATAGATGGTACACCAACGTCAATAAGAATCTTCTCGGGTTGAGTGAACATAGTGATCCTCCGACTTGAGGTACCACTTGTTAGTGTCCTAGACATGCCACGGGATCTCTAAGCGTGATTCATGTGTGAATAAAATCAAAAATAAGTTGTGGAAGACTTACATTGATCGGTTGAGTTCAAAACTTTTTATGGATGTTGAAGCTTCCAAGGTCATGGGTGAGTATCCCTATCACCTTCATTTGACTCACATATATGCTAGCAAGAATAAAATGGAACAAATTTTATCTCCCAAGGAGAAACAAATTTGCCCAAGAGAGAGGATAGCAATCGGCCATTTCAGAGAACAAAGGCCATTAAAATTGGCTTATTCGGCCATTTCAGCCAAAGGAAAGGCAGAATGCCTTTTGGCATTTTTTCAGCTTTTAAAAAAAAAAAAAAAAATCAAAGAGCCATATACCTTGTTTCATTCGGCCATATCTTGTTTCAGAGAAGTCAGTGGCTTTTAAAAGGAAGCCAATTTCTCTTTTCAAAAAAGAGAAGCAGTAGCCTTTTAAAAAGAAGCCAATTTCTCTTTTCCAAAAAAGAGAAGCAGTGGCCTTTTAAAAAGAAGCCAATTTCTCTTTTCCAAAAAAGAGAAGCAGTGGCCTTATTCCCACGGAGACAGAGAGCAATGAATATATATATTAAAAAAAAATTCATTAAATTGTGTTATGTATTTGGACTTTGTAGATGTATCAAATCCATTTTCTTTATTGCCAACCACTTATATCAATCAATTGACCCATTTAATTCAAAATTTGGTTGGTTTACACAACACAATTTGGGCACAGTTCATTTAATCCGACTAAACAAATTTTCCATCGCTACGTAATTAAATCTAATTTAATTGAATAATTATGCCTAACAAAATTATTATTAAAGTCGCTTACGAATTAATTCCAAATTAATTGTTCGCTAGAATCAAAATCCAATTTAATTCCGCGTTGAAATCTGATTTCATTTAATATATCTAATTATTATTTTAGCCCAATTAATTAAATTAAATAGTAAAATCAAATTTAACTATTAAATTTACTTTACCGATTAATTCCAAATTAATCGCGTTCTCTCTTCTCGACGAATTTAATCCCAGATAAATTCTCGACGCAATTAATCCCATATTAATTATTTCTATGATAATTAATCCTAGATTAATTCTTGCCGTAATTAATCCCAGATTAATTTTCTCTCTCTTAATTAATCCAGATTAATTTTCTCTCTCTTAATTAATCCCAGATTAATTTTGTTCGAGTCAAATATCATCAGTGAATCTTTGGGATGCGACCCAAGAGATCCTTGGATATGTTGGCAGTAAATACGGTCATCGGACTATCCGAATACGTGCATACCCAGTACCACATACTTACTGATTTACAAGACATGGTTGGCTTCTAGCAAAGCACCGTGCCTACCCAATTCTCCAGAAATATTCTTCTACTGAATACATGATCTTTGTCAGACGTAGTATACGTAATATTGCGTATTACGATCCAGTATCGGATATCACATGCTAGGCTTGGGGCTGGAGTTGTGTTTTTTCCCCGTACGAAGCATATATCGGATCACTAATAATTAGTCTCTTTATGATCGGAAAGTCATGACCTAGTTATACTTCCCCGATGGCTATAGCACTTAGAGTATCAGTTTTGTATCCCTGCGTGATCATCATCTCCATATGACTGAAGTGATACTTTCATCTTGACATCACGTCCAACACACTACGATTCTCAGTATACCCAAAAGAGGTGTACACAGAACCTGTTAAAGCCTTGGACGACCAAAACCAAAGTATATTGATTGTCGCAAGTATTAGCGATGCAAGTCTCATGTTAAGACCAAATACACCTATCCTGATTCGAATTCCCATAGACACATAGTCATACTACCAATGAGATTCTGATGGGTCTATCCAGAGCGAAGCTGTTTCCGTACCATCGGTAAACAGAACCTCATATTACACTTGCATGAGTATCCAATACCCAAATATATGAGAACTATGATGTTACGCTTCCATAACACGCACAAGTGTAATACTAGTCTATTCCGCATTATCGATGTCCAGTCTCGATAATACTACAACTAGAGATATTTAATGATTAAACCTTTGTGGATTAATACTGTCTCATATCTTATTAATCTGGAACTAATCATAAAGACTTTTATCATTTATATATCTAGGTAATCCAATTACAAATGATAAAAGAGTAATTTCATTTGTCACATAGTTAATTTGTACAACAACATTATGTTCTGTACAAATAGTGATGATATGGGTCATAATTGTCCAACATCACTGTGGATATATGAGGTATCATCCACACTTTGATGGCAGTCACGTCCCCGATCTATTTAGATCAGACCTCCGCCTGTTCGTTGGGTGTGGACTGATCCTCATGATATCTTGTGCGTATCAAGATAGGATCCGTCAGTTCTGTGTACAGAGCATAGGTATCCATTATGGAATTAACAATCTGTTAAATCCATGGGTCCGTGGTACACTGTAGAAATCAGTTCTAAGTGTTATTTAAGGGATTGCTAATAGAATCGTCGACGAGATTATACTTAAAGAGATTTGACGTTTATATCTATATCTCTGGGATAATCCGGATACCTGTGACAGAAGGATTATACGTATGCAGTGACCTCGACCTGTATGGTTCAGAGATTTTATCTGTATTCGTCATAATTTACGAGTGGGTAGATTATGGACACGAAATTGGAATTCGTGACGGATATGCCTGAACCTATAGAGTCTCACTAATGAGATATACTCGTTGGGCACTAGGGCAACTTTTATAAATAATACTGATTATTTATAAGTCGTTTAACGGTTAAACGAAGATACATACTTTAGAGATCTTTTGGCCATTTATTAAATGTCGAATTGTGATATTTGACATTTATAATTAATATATGTATTTTTATTATTTAATGTAAATATAATACATATATTTTGAGATATTTGTATTTAATTATTTATTTATTCAATTTTTGAATAATTAAATTAATTAAATACTTAATATCCATTTACTTATTAAGATAAGATATTTGGCAAGTTTTAATTGGAAATTGTGGCCAATTTTGATTGGTTACACTTGGAATGATTTAATTGGGTATTTTTGGATAAACATCAAATTTTTGGTTGTTTTATTACCACAAAAATTGATTAAATCATTTTCCAATTATTAAACAAAAATTGAAAAATTGTGGACAATAATTTTCCTCAAGTTTCGGTAATTAAAGGGAAATTATATAAGTAATTTTTTCTTTTTTGTTTCTCATTCTTGAACCCTAAAAACTCAAATACAAAAATAGGAAGAGAGAAAAGAGAAAGAAAATGAAGAAAATGCTTGAAAATAAGGATTTTTGTAAATTTTTCCTTACTTTTTCTTTAATGAAAATTGTTTCTTTCATACTAGGCTTTAATATGATTAGTTTAGTTTCATCTCTACTCTTTCATGGTTGTGATTTGATGATTTGGGGTTTGAATGAAGATGAAAGCATGTATATTAATTTAGTTTGCTTTAAATTGTTTAATAAGCATTCTTTTTGCCATTTTGATGGAAAGTTGCCATTCTAGAGTCTTTTAGCCACTCATGTTAGACCTAGAATTGTTCTTGAGGTATTTCATGTTGGTGAGCTCAATTGGTGTTGTAAGAATTGAATTAAAGCTTTGAATTTGATTAATTTGGTGTTAATTGATTAATTTATGAAATTATTAAAATTAGGGTTTCCAACCTTCACCAAATTTTGGGATTTTCATATATGTGATGAGTTTTGATGTATATATGATGTATATTAAATTTGGGAATTTTTGAATTTGATCTTGGCATGTTTTGAATAAAAAGGACCAAATTGTAAATTCTTGAAAATTGAGGGACCATTCGGCAATTAGGGAAAAACCTGTTTCTTTAAATTGCAAACTGAATTTTCCTGTATTATACATGAATAAATCATTTTGGAATTGATTTGGAATCAATTAGAATTGTAATTGACAATTTTGGACTAAAATGATTAAAATTCAAAGTTTTTGGTCAAAACAGTAATTTCTGAAAAAATCTGATTTTTGGGTAAAAATTTCAGTTTTTAAGTATTGAGTAATTGAAATAAATTAGTTTATTTTAATTACCCAAGAAAAATAATTGAAATCGGAAAATTTTGATTTTCTGCGATCCGCTGCATTTACCCGAATTACCGCCCAAAACCCCAACATAATCTCTCTAAGAATTTGCTTGTATTTTAACTTGTAATTAAAACTTTCCTAAAGCTTTCTATTTATAGCAAAACTTAGACAATTTTTAAATAATAAAAGTTGTAATAAACTTTTAAGTGGGCTTAATCTAATTTGTCCAAATATGTATAATTAGGTGTGACTAATCTTCATTGTCTCTCACTTTGATTTAATCCAATTAAATCAAGCCAATGATTAGGAAATGGATTAGTTCAATGTTTGCCACTTTGATTTAATCCAATTAAATCAAGCCAAAACCACCTATTGTTACATACTTACAATTACCATAATATCTTCAAATGGTAGAGATAATTATGATTTTACAATTAAGCCATTGTATAATTATTGAATTAATTTAATTAGGTCAAAGTAAATAATCAATGTTATCCAATAACACTCGATTATCTTAGTTGATAATTATAATATCAAATATTATCTTTTATCAAAAATAATCGGCTACCCAAGTGCTCAACGAGTACACTTCATATTTGGACTCTCTAAGTTCAGACACGTTCGTCATATAAGCCTAGCTAATATGTATGCAATTCGGCCACCTCCGAATTCACGAAGAACATGAACGACCTTTTTGAACTATACAAGTGAAGGTCATCACATATGTTTAACAATCCCTCTGTCGTAGGCTATCCGAGTTGTGCTTAGGAAACATAGAGTGTACCGTTAAGTTTCCATGATGCACATCTCATGTTGACATGTCAATGATTCTTTAACTGATGCGATCTACCCTAGGTGATCGGCTTTGGCCAAAGTCTTTAAGAGTCGTGACTTTACTCACATGGATACCTAAACCCCTTATGGTACACATACGGGCCGACAGTTCCTATCTTGCTTCGCACTTGATTACTGAGTGCATCGGTCCACACCCAACGAACATCTAGAGGCCAGACCATGAAAGGTTTCTAACATACATGGCATCAAAGAGTGGATGATCTCACACAAAATCAATGTTATACTATAGTCAAAGGATTACATATGCTACTCGACTCGAGGAGATTCCTATTGACGGTGGTGTGTACTTCCAACTATTAGGAATCACCTATGAGTCATTCAGTATTCGCTTCAACGAATACTCACATGTCTATACGAGTTTCCAAAGCTCATGGTACATCAGGTTAATGTTGGGATGTATGCCCTAGAGCTACATGTAATATAAACGGTTTATGTGTTTTGAAATAAAATGATGCATTATTCATTTATCAAAGTGTTTGTTTAATTTTCACATATTATAAATTATCTTGAATACCCTAGATTACTTATGTGCCTTCAGACTTAGTGTATGAGTGTCATACACAAGAGAATTTAAGTCTGAAGTTAGTAATCTTAAATAGTCCATAGAGAACAAACAAAGCGGGTACTTTGTTTGTGGTTTATCTATAGCTACGGACCATTCTATATTTGTATGGCGACCTTGATCCGGGATCATCCATGTAGAGACATGAGAATGAAGGCACCTTGTATGATGTGATCATATAGGACTGGACCCGGATGGAAATGACGTTCTTATAATATCCGTTAAACAAAGAAAATCATTTCAATCTACTAGATGGTCATATATGGATTCATCTTAATCCTGAGTGTACTATGAACTCCTGCATGGCAGACTATGTCCTTTGATTTACAAAGGTGAGGTTGGTGTATCAGTCCCGACCAATAGCTATGTACTTTGGGGGCATGGTCTGTTGTGTAGCTGGGAACGTTTTACATAGATATGGAGTTCACTCCTTCTTACGAGAAGTAGAGGAGTATCTTTCTTAAGGGTTGATTCAGTACTTGAACGGTTAGAGCGCTCAAGTCTTTCTATTACGAATAGAAAGATTAAAATTCATAATCGTTATGAATAAATTGTTCATTAGAGAATCAATGATACTTAAGGTAAAAATAATTAGAGGGGTATAACAGACATTATGACCCAGCTCTAATTACGAGATACTCGTGAACGGTTAATCTATATGTAGTGACTATATCGATAGACACCGACTTGGTTCGGCTTAATATATCATCTAAGGCAACGAGAGTGCAACTTTGGGTTTTTAGTGGAATAACCCGGAGTTAATAATTCAGAATATTTAATTAAGAGCTTAATTAATATTTCAAAATTATTGGAGCTCAGAACCGTAGGTCTATTTAGTCCCCGTGCTAGCTCGATCTACTATGTCAGATTTAATATAATTGGATAGTCCAATTATATACTCACAAAGATATAAATATTATTAATATGATTAATAATATTATTTTGTCACACTTGAAACTATATGTTAAAAGTTTAATATATAGTTTTTGTCATTATATGATAATTAAACACTTGACATTTAATTATATATGATATAATTAAATAAAAGGTTAATTGTGTAAATTCCAAATTTTAGGTTTTGGAAACCCTTGGACTTTATTTGGAAGTTACAAATCTTTTAATAGGAATTAATCTTTTATTTTTGTAACATCTTTTTCGATTATGGTAATTGATTTTGATGATACAAAAATTAAATAAAAATTGCTTCCTTGGCCAATTTTTTGACTAGATGGGAGTGAAATGATTTGTTTGTTTTGGAAACAAATAAACCTAAGTATAAAAAAAAATTATTTTTCTTTTTACTTAATGACCGGCCTAATCACACACGTATAACGCAAGCGCACATATCGTTCAAGTAGTATAAAAATATCGATCACACGAGGACTTAATTTCTACTGTTGTTATTAATTATTGATTCTATTTATTTATAAGTATCTAATTAGGAAGAGAATGGAATAATTACTTGATTGATTGGTTGAATGTGAATTTTCTAAATAAATAAATAAATAAAAATACAAAAGAAAATACTAAGGAAAATAAACAAAAGACATAAATATCTAGTGTTGTGACTCCACACAATATTATTCTAAAGATGAATTGATTCTTTTATATATGTGTAATAAGTCAGTTTGCTAACTTGGAATACGGAAATATGCAAAAACCTCTGTCGATGGTCAGATGCAAATACCCAAATAACCAAATTAATCATATGTCTATGTTAACCAAGTTACCTGAATTCATTAAGTTTAAGTTCCAATTGTGGCTACCCCCGCCCGACAGGTATATGTCTATCATGTAAATAAATCTATTAAAGAGTTATCTATCCTCAAGGAAGATCGTGAGCTATTGAATCTAAGGCTGAAACCTAAAATCTCTTTTCCAAGTTTATTTTAAGTTTACCACATCAATCTTATTGGTGATGAGGCAACAAAAAACATTAAACTTAAGATTCAATAAACAAACTAAAGAACTACCCATAATATAATTAAATCAATTATTAAGAATATTAATATTGTGTTTCATCACTTCCCTAGAATAAAAATAAAATGCCGGGGGTTAGGGGATCCACTTTTAGAAATCCCACTTTATTATAATATGGAAATTGTCAGTGTTACCCAATTAAGTTGAACCAGCCATAAATGTGGTGTTATTATTTATCCATAAACCAGTCATATAGGCGGTAATCATCTGTCACCTAAAGACCGACCTATAAGCGGTGTCACATTATGTTACATAATTAAAACCAGCCATTAAGGCGGTATCAACTTTTAATCCATATTATTAAATTACAATTTCCATATTATAAATTAAGTGAGATTAATCTACATTTACTATTTCTAATTTAGAAATCTCCCTTATTATAATATATAAATTTACGTGATATTACCAACCGACCATATAGGCGGTATCCCATTAAGTCAGGTTAAAATTAATTTAATTAAGTCCAACCGACCAATAAGGCGATATCCAATTAAGTCAGGTTTTAAGATAATTTATATATTATAATTGAGGGAGATTAATCTAAATTATAAAAGTAAAAAGCTTCACTCTTCCCCAGCAATAAATTAACTACTGAACATAAAAGAAATAAAAAGTAAATAAATAAAAATAATTACTGAAAGTAAAAGTGCATAATTAAAAGTGCTGAAAGTAAATAAATAAATAAAAATACTTAATTTAAATTACAAAAACTTAAACAAATAAGATACAATCCTTAGTCCCTTATTAGGAACTCTACGAAGGTATGAATTTGCAAATGAAATCGAGCTCAATTTATAGGCACCAATAGGTTTGGCGCGTCGCGACGCGCACAACCTTGCGCGCCGCGACGCGCGTTGATCTTCGACACGTGGCACGTGACTTCGTTGAGATGGTGACATGTGTCCGACGACTGTCAGCAGCTGAATTATTAGTTTCGGCAGCATGGGATGATGACACGTGTCCGGTGCACGTTAGCATGATTCGTTGTGGTGTTGACACGTGGCAGGTGTATTTTAGCAAATGATGATGATTGTCGGCGGCATGTGATGGTGACACGTGTCCGGCGTATTTTAGCAAGGGCGCATGATAGCAAACTTCTCTGATTGTGACACGTGTCCAGTGCATTTTAGCAAAACCCGGCGCACATTAGCGGTCACGACGCAAAGGGCTTGCGCGTCACGACGCCCAAAAGACAGTTTTGCCATTTTTGTCCATTTTTCTCTGTTTTGGCCCTGATTTGATTCAGTGAGTTCCAAACCTTTATTTATCTGCAAAATAACACAAAACACATAAAAATATTCATAAAACCCAAGAAACTATACAAAATATTATGTCAAATGAGTGGGAAATAGTGATACATTTACCACCCATCACTTAACCTATGTCATTCTAACCTAGCCACCTTTCTTCTTCTTCTCTAATTCTCTCAAAAGTTGAGAAAACCAAAAAAAAAAACAAAAAGAACAAAAACAAAAATCAAAAGAACAAAAGTTGTTAGTGTGCTTAAATCTCGAAAACGTTTAGGGATTACTTTGTGAGTCTTGCCCACACAAGTTTTCGTTGGTAACGAGATATAGTTCGGAAGACTTGTTTTCTCCATCTTATTTCATATTGTTCACGGCAGTGAGGCATTGTTTTGCTCACTGCCGCCCATTTTCTTGGTGAAACGGAACTCGGCTTGGTTTCGTTTTAATACAGAATTTTTGGGGAATATTTTGTGATATTTTGGGGCTGTGTTGGGGCTGTTTTCAAGTGAAAAATCAGAACCAAAACACAGTTGATGTCCACGTATTTCAAGGGCTATTTCTGCAGTGCGTTGGGTGCGAATCGAGTCCAAAACAGTCCAGTTTTTGTCCGGCTGTTCAGGGCTATTCGAGGACTGTTCTGGGGCTGTTTCAGGGCTGGAATTTTTTCTAAAACTGAAGTAAAATTTCAGTGGTGGTGGCAGTAGTATTCGGCATTCAAATGAGAAGGGCAGAAAAAATTTTCAAGTCCGATTCGTGTGCCTATACCATTTCTGCTGCGTAAGGAAAGCGTTTCCTATAGTTAAACCATTGGAACTCAAATTCCAATATACGACATGTGCTAGTCTTCTAGGTTATAGGAATTCGACCGTATTTCAAAACCAATGACTAGGAATATTTACTTTAGGAATAGTTTACACCCAGTGTCAAAACTATTCTAAGGTCGATGTCATTCTTGGCATATCTATACATCATTCTAATACGCATAATGACAATACCATTAATGAGGTATGAAATGAAAAATATAGTTATTTTATTAATAAATACTAAATTGTACAATTCAGATTGGCACTCCAAACACCAACTCCATCAACAAATATAATAGATGTAGGATCAGACTTGCTCTGATACCATTTTTGCAGGGGTCATACTCAGCGGAAGCGCAGTTCGGGAGAAATCGTAACTTTAAAAAACTCTTAAACTTACCGAATAAATTATTCAATATCCAATATGAATAATTCATTCATATTTCACATAAACATATAATATTTGTTATCAAATTAAAATATCAATAATTTAGAAAACATCACGAAACTTTTACGAAAATATTTTTCCGCAAAATGACATAAAACGTACTTGGGCAGTTCATGGGCTTCACAAACAGTGACCAATTCCATGTTTGGACCGTTGTTACCCGGTAAGTTCAAAAACTCACCTGGTAACGCCGTTTTTCACTGTTTTCACTCCGAAACAATTTCCGGAAATTATCTTAACTCCCATTATACATCCAAGACATCTAAATGATAAATTTTCATCATAAAAATTCCTTATTTTTCAGGTCCGAAACAAGGAACAAAAACGGCATTTATATCATGCTTTAAATCTAATTTTTCTTAGCAGTGATCAAATTAATCCAAGACCCAATTAAGGTCACCACAAAAGAAGAACTCTAGAATAATTCTAGACATAACAAGAGTGGTCATTACACTCTAGAATGACAACCAAGTTGTCCAACTACAAAATGAACACGAATTACACTAATTTAGTTCAAAGTATATCTACACATGCTCAAAGCCACTCAATCCATCATCCAAATCAAAAAGGCCCAAATTTAGAGACTAAAAGAAACCCTAGAACAATTCTGGAAAAACCAAGAACAAGAAAACATATTTTCTAGCTAAAGGAAATAAAAATTACCTCACAAATCTTCATAAATCCTTAAGCTTTTCTTGGTTTAATCATTTTCTTTCTTATCTTCCCAAAATGAACTTTGGAAGCTCTCAAAAATGGTGTGAATTTCGTGCACCCCTCATCCAAACAGAAAGAGAAAACATTTTTCTTTTTATATTTGGTAGTGGTGTTAGTTGGGGGCAAAATTGACAATTTGATTATTCAAAATAATCAATTAAAAATGCTTGGTAAATAAGCCATCCACATGGCTAAAAGATTTGACATATATTACAATTAATATATATATTAATAAAAACCAAGCATTTACACATGTAAGTTAAATAATAAAAAATTCAAACATTACATTTGATAAAAGCAATTATTATTTTCTTTACATGTGTCAACATTCAATATTTTAATGAATGTGTATCAAATATAATTATGTATCTAAAACAAATATACATTAGAACGATCAAAATTTCTCCGACATGTGTAAATTCGTTTACCGATTAAACAATTCAAATTAGCTAATTTAATCTGATAATATATTATGAATAATCAATATTATTCATAATGTGTTGCCCTAGTAATCAACGAGTACACTTCATATTGTAGGAATCTAAAAGTTCAGGTATATCCGTCACGAAATCCAATTTCGTGTCCATAATTCACCCACTCGTAAATTATTACCACTACGGATTATCTCGTTGAACTATGTAAGTCGAGATCATCACATACGTATAATCCCTTCGTCACAGGCTAACCATATTATTCCAGGATATAGATGAGAACTTCAAATCCCTAAGGTATAATATAGTCGACTTTCAAATTTACGATATCTAAATAACACTCGGGACTCGCTTCGGAAGTATGCCACAACCATGGATTTACTAGATCGCAAACACGTGCATGATACTTATGTCATGTACACATGACTGTCAGATTCTATCTTGATACACATCGGATATCATGAGCATCCGTCCACACCCAACGAATAGGCGGATGTCTGACCTAAATAGGTTGGTGATGTGACTGTCATCAAAGTGTCTGATGGTTTATCTCAGTGTTTATCAAATAAATACCTACACGTCTATAAGAGTCTTCCAAGACTCATGGTTCATTAGGATAAATCATCGGACCAAGTCTCGATATACGACATGTATTGGTCTCAGCGAATTTTACTAACCGACCTGTGTCAGTAAATCTTGACCAGGAACTTTATTTGAGAATATACAACTTATAGTGATGCTTCCTACTGTCAGTTACAAACTACGTTGTAAATCATGGGGTCTTTGCCTAATATATACATATCACTAAATTATATTTAGATTCAATCTAATCGTAATTAGATCGAATATGTATATAAAAACAAGAGGTGTAACCATTAAGTAAGTAATATTATCGAAAAAAATTATTCATATTCATGAATCGGAAATAAATACGATCTGGATTGGCGCTCCGAGCACCAAACCTAACAGACTATTGGAAGAAGAAACCAAATGTATGGAAATTTAAATGAATAAAGCTAAAGAGCAAAATGCAAATATATATATGAGTATGAGATCATCTTCTCCAATATTGAACTCAGAAAATCAAGAATCATAAAATGAATCGGAAATTTCATCACCAACAACTTAAGTTTCATGCAAGTCTTTGGACTTGAATATCACTATTGAAGATCAAGAAAGCACCAACCCATCTAAATAAGATTTACCATCTTTGATTTTCATGGAATGCACTCACTGTCACATTTATGTGATGGTTTCTAAAGCTTACCCAAAACTCCCCAAATGCAACAAAATAAAGTTAATAAAATGATGATGTCAGAGGGGTATTTTAGTCTTTAACCATATAAACAAATTTAAACAGTGGTATGGAAATTACTAAAAGTACTGTTTGCATAATTTTTCGTCAAAAGAACGTGTAAAGTCCAAACCTCCTGAGACACAGTCCCAACAAGGGGTGTTTGATTAAGTGAATAAGCATTCAAAGGGCACAAGCACACAAATTACAGTCCTAAAATTACAAAGTTACGAAATAAAAATAAAATGCTCGTTTTGAGTCTTCATTTTTCCTTTTTTTTCTTCTTTGCATGAAAGAGCCTTTTATAGTGAACCTTGTTAACTGCTTGGACGGTTTCAATTCGTAACTGCAACTGCTAGATCATGCCTCCAACCATTGAATTATGTGTTATAACCGCCTGATCGTGGGGGGAATTGTTAGATTGTGCACGATGAACTGCCAGGTTGTAGGTGACATTCTTACCATTCAAATCGTGGGATCAACCGCATCATGTATCAATCGTCCCGACTCTTTTGTCGCCCTAGTTGTTGTGTCGTCTGGCGATCGTCTTGATTTCCCTTCCCATTGTCGCCCTGTTTGCAAATCTTTTTGTGGCGTGATGCATATTCATTCTGCTTGCTTTCGTCTTTTACTGACTCATTCATTCTAGGGCGACTTTCTTTTATCAATAATTATCCCCCAAATTCATCTTGATTGAGTTAGAAGTGAAATCGAGGTGAATTTCTCAATTTGGGTAGTCATGGCGATAGACGTCGGCCTACAAGTCTTCACCTTATTGTTTTCCTCAGGCCGTCCTTTATGTTCCCCATGAGCCCATCACATCTTCAATAAATGTGCAACCTTTCCCAACACGTTTCATCATGACGCCCATTAATGAGCCATTTTTCGCGTCATTTCAGTGTCCCCCCATGTCACATGTCACATTTATTCCTTTACATCGAATCGTGTCCTAACACCTATCTAGGGCGACTCTATATTCTTTTCATTCTCCCGCCATTTTCCTTCCTTTGACGATTTGGGTTGCGACACATGTCCCAAGATGAGCTTTTCGTCTTTATATATAAGGATTTAGCATACTCTTGTTTTCACTTTACTTTCCATTCTCTTTGCAAAACTCCATTCTTTCTCACTCTCAACCTTCGACATTAATGGCGTCTTCTTCTTCTGCACCCAAAAATAACTCTTCTACTTTCGGCGATTACCAGATGGCCTTGGGTGACTCCTTTGTGAGTGCCTTAGGCGTTCATGTCCTTAACGAGAACTATGGTCAGTGCACTCTAGGCCCCATTTTTGTCGATGAAACGCCATCGCTATGGCTCATTTGGCCCAGTTGTTTCCTTACACTTCTAGCCTTCCTTTTTCAGAGCCATTGAATGTTTCTCCTTTGGCTCAGTCTAACCCTATCCGGACATGGACTAAACATGATTCCTCATTTGAGACCTGGTTCCAATGCATGCTATTGCATGCGGATACCCGCACTTTTCTTAAGGAACATGGCTTCCTTTCGCTTATCGAGCTCTCATTGGCTTTGCCTCATTTTGACCAAAACATGTTCCTTACCTCACTACTTTTCTGGTCCTCCGATTATAATGTTTTCATCTTCCATGCTGGTCATTTCACCATCACCCTTCATGACATCAGCGATCTGACCGGGTTGGCCCCTCTGGGTGCGACCATCTCTGCATGTACAACCCTTCGTTTCTCTCCTCATTCAATGGACTCTTAGTCCTTCTCGTCTTATTCTGCTTTCTTCCGTGCATTTTCCAAATCGGCCGGTCCAGTCTCAGTGCTGGAGCGTACGACTTTCCTTCATTATTGGCTTTGAAAATACATCATTTGCGAGCCAAGTCAGAAACCTGTGGTGGGTTACCTCCCCATCTCTTCAGACCTTGCCAACGGTCGTCGTTTGGACCTGACATCCTTTTTATTGGCTGCCACTTATCGTGGGTTGGTTGTTCTTCAAAAACAACTTCGGTCAGGGGCTTCGCCGATCGCCTCTGGCCTCTTTGGCTCGTCCAGCTTTAGCTTAGAGCCTATTTCCCAGTCTTCGGCTCAATTGAGTCAAGTCATTCTTATCCTTGTGCTGGTATTTTGTTTGCCCAACTTCGGCCAACCTCTCTTCTTCCTCTCACCATTTTTGAGTATTTCTATACCATTTCTCGGGTCCCTTCTTTCTTCCATTTCTCTCTGGGTGACAGCCACTCATTCGTCCATGAAATTCCCTAGTCGGAAAAGGATGAGTCAATTCATTGCATATGGCGCAGGTTTTTATGCAATCGCGATTTGATTCATGACATCCTGACCGGGGCCAATGGCAAGGCCGGAGTAGAAGTCTATTCGCCTAACTTCACTGCCCGCCAGTTTGGTTTCGTACAAGGATGGCCTCTTCCATTCTTCCACACACGCTCCGTTTCATCGGACCATTTTAAAGTTCTTTCGCTTCCCCATGTGGACTTTCAACCATGTGATTCATAGTTTTGATTCAGACGTGCCGCTCATGCGTTGTGCTAAGGTACAATCTGAAACTTTTGTCCCTATTGTACATCAGGTTAAGATACAACTCATAATTTTATAAGTTTTGTATCTAGTGTAGGTGCTTAGAACGGAACCACCTTCTTTCATGCCCGAAGCGACTCAAGCTCCGAAGCCCGAAACTCTCATGGTTGAAAGTCCACATGGGGAAGCTGAACCCACTATAGTCCCGGTCGTTCAACTCCCATCAGACGACGACGAAGCGGCCGAGGATCTGCCAAAAGAGGGCGAAACAACTGCTACTGATCCTTCGCCCGAAGCCGACCCCCAAGGTACGGAGCCAAGTATAGGATTTGATCGTTCGAGCCCATTTGTTGAGGAAATTTCAAATGACCATCCTTTATGGGAATCCCCCCTTGGACGATCATGTCCCAACTGTGCAGAACCCGGATGACGAGCCTATTCTGGCAGAGCCTATTTGGTCGGATGATGGGCCTCTTTGGTGTTATCTCAAACGGCTTTACCCCTTAGTGCTCAGGATGGCCGCCACGGGGCTAAGGGGGAGTTATAGGGATGTAGACGGCCTTTTTAGTTTGGTCGAATTGGAGTTATTAGAAAATGCTCGGTCTATGTACAAATACGATATACTTCATCGTATTTATGAAGAGAGTGAGGTTATTCATATTTCTGATTCGTCCGATTTTGATTCTCCTGCAGATGCTCAGTCACCAGCCGTGCCGCAACAATCATCGCCACGGGCAGCGTCTCCGGATCCTATAATGCGGGCTTCATTTCTTGAACGGCCATCGTATTCGGCCCCCTCACCTTCTCCTATTCGGGCGACTTCTCTAGATTCTTTGGTGCAGGCATCTCCTGTTTGTGATCGGCCATTGTCGTCGGCTCATCCGTCTATGCCTCTTCGGCCTGCTTCTCCCGATCCTTTAATTCACCAAACGGATACTCCTGAACGGCCGTCGTCTTCGGCCATCCAATAATTATGTATACTGTTAGGACATTATACTCGTCCTTTTATTTGTATTTTGATACATTAATGAAATCAATACATTTGTATTTATTTATCTCGCTTTGTCCTTATTGCAAAGACATTATGTTCTCGTGCTCCCATAATGAGGGCACATATTTTTTCAAGTATTTACCGTTTATCACCCTGATATGTATTTTCCCATTCAAATTTTTTAAATGGTAGGCCCCGTTTGGCAATACACTTTCTACCTCGAACGGGCCTTCCCAATTAGGCGACCATTTGCCATATGCTGAATCTTTGGCACCGAGTGGCAATATAGTTTTCCACACTAATTCACCTTTTCTGAATGATTTAGCTATGACTTTCTGATTATAACCTTTGGCCATTTTTGTCTTTTGGGCTTCCAAACAGTTTATGACATCGCATTTGAGATCGTCAAATTCTAACAATTTTTGGATCATCGTTTCACTGTAATCTTCCCTTGTCAATTCTTTTTGTAATACCACTCTAGTGGATTTAACATTAACTTCAACTGGTAATACGACCTCTTGACCATATACTAATTGAAATGGTGTGACCGAGGTACTCGTTCGAGGTGACGTTATATGCCCATAGAGCCTGACTCAAACACTCGTCCCATCATCTGACATTGTCCATTATTATTTTCTGAATCAACCCTTTGAGGGTTTTATTGGACGATTCTGCCTGACCATTTGACTCAGGGTAATATGGAGTAGTGTTTACTAATTAGACCCCATATTCGGCCAGGAAGCTTTTAACCTTTTCTCCATTTAATGAAGTACCATTATCCGCCATTATTGTATGTGGGATTCCGAATCGGTAGATGATGTGCTCCTTTATAAACTTGATAATTTGCTCCTGAGAAATCTCCACTACCGGAATTACTTCCACCCATTTGGTAAAAACATTTGTGGCGACGATGATGAAAGTATGTCACTTGCTAGATGCAGGATAGATTTTCCCTATCAAATCTATTTCCTATCCCATTAACGGCCACAGTTTAATGACAGGGACCATTTCCGTTGCTGGTGCCCTTTGAATGGGCCCATGTCTCTGACAAGCAATGAACCCCTTGGCATACGATACGCACGATTCTCCCATTTTCGGCCAATAAAATCTTCTATGTATGACCAACCACCTCATATTTATCCCGGTCTGATGACCCCCACAAACGCCTTCGTGTATTTCGGCCATAATAGTTATAGACTCCGAAGGCCCTACACATTTCAACAACAGAATGTCTTAGTGTTTTTTATATAACACATATCCCGACACCACGTAGTTCAAGGCTTTTAGTTTCAGCCTCCGATCTTTCCCATTTTTGGGCTGTTTTTGAATTCTTTGATCTCTCTTCTCCAATCGTCCTCATCTTGGACCTCCGCGGTCATGACATCCCTTACTCCCTTTTCATCTCATAAGGGCTGTTTTGGCCTCCTCGCTCCTATATATAAAGGGCTGTTTTGGCCTCATCGCTCCTATATATGCTTGTCTATTTATATCCTGAGGCCGCTTGGGCCAAGTTGTTGGCCACTTCGTTCTTCGTCCTTGGAACGTGTTCTAGCTCCACGATGTCAAATTGATCTAGCAACTCTTTGGCCAAATCTGATAGTGCCATGTCTGATGGGCTCTGGCATTTAAAGGCCCTCATCACCTGTTGGATTACTAGTTGTGAGTCTCCTCTAATGGACACGTGTGTTACTCCCATATTAAGGAGTATTTCCAACCCAAATATCAAAGCTTCGTATTCGACCTGATTGTTGGTGTAATATTCGTCCAACTTGATTATGAAAATGAATGATTCTCCCAATGGGCTTACTAGGACTTTTCTTATCCCTGCCCCATTTGTCGTGCTAGATCCATCAAAATACATCGTCCATGGTTTCAAAATGCATTCATCTAGTTCCATTTCCATTTCTTAATGGTACTCAAACATGGGGATCAGCTAAGAAATCTGCCAAGGCCTGATTTTTTACAGCCTTTTGGGGTTCATGTCGTATATCGAATTCCGATAATAACAATGACCAGAACCCAACTCTTTGATGTAAAATAGGACGAAAAACATGTATTTTATTATATTAACTTTCGTAATTAAGTACACTGTATTCGACCTAAGGTAGGCACGTAATTTAGTAAATGTAAAATATAAAGCCAAACACAATTTCTCTATTGGAGAATAATTACATTCATATTTCAGCAATTGTCTGCTGATATAATAGATGGCCCTTCGACATTCATGTTGTCGTCTTGCGCGATCATCCCAGCTATGGATTGCTCTTCGGCTGATATGTACAACTTCATTAGCCGTCCTGGCACTTGGGGTACCATCACCGGCGGTTGTGATAAATAATTCTTCAGGCTCTCGAAAGTCTGTTGATGTTCTTCGGTCCAGACGAACTCGTCCTTATCCTTTAGCCTCAACAGAGACGAGAACACTTTAGTTTTTCCTACACAGTTAAAGATAAATCTTCTTAAGAAATTAATTTGCCCTAGAAATCTTTGCAACTCTTTCTTATTTCGGGGTGTTTTGGCTTCAGTAATTGCCCGAGATTTGTTGGTATCAATCTCAATTCCCCGCTGGTGGACTAGAAAGCCTAGGGAATTTCATGCACAAACCCCGAAAGCACATTTGGAAGGGTTTAACTTCAATTTAAATTTCCTCATTCGCTCAAAAGCCATCGCTAAGTGGCTAAAATGTTCGTCCATGGTCACAGACTTAGCCACTATATCGTCTACATAAACCTATACAAATTTGTTGATCATGTCATGGAAAATAAGTGGCCCCAGCGTTTTTTAGACCGAATGACATCACCACCCACTCATAACATCATAAAGAACCTGGGCATCTAAAGGCTGTTTTATGTATATCACTTTTGGCGATATAGATCTGATTATATCACGCGTACCCATCCATAAAAGAGTACACCTGGTACCCTACTGTGGAGTCTATTATGGAATCTACCGTCGGCATGAGGTATTGGTCTTTTGGTGTGGCCAAGTTTAAATTCCTAAAGAACTATGGATATTCTTAGCTTTCCATTCTTTTTCATAACATGGACGATATTCGACAACCATTCTACGTATCTGGTCGTTCTAATCAATTCGCCTCCAAAAGGCGTTCGACCTCTTTCTTAATGCCAGACATGATATTGGGTGCAAACATTCGGGGAGGTTGTTTATACGGCCTATGGTTTGGCATAATTGGCAACCTATGTTCCACTAACGTTCTATCTACACCAGACATTTCATCACAGTCCCAAGCAAAACAATCTTTATATTTTGTAACAAATGGATCAGCTTTTCGCGTACCTGAGCCTCTCGTTCCTTGCTGATGTAGGTGATGCGTCTGTCGTCCTCACTTCTCAGGTTTACCTCGTCCAATACATCTTGTACCCTTGTAATGCTTGCCTTATGTCGCCCATTCAGAGCGTACTCTTCTTCTTCCTTTTGTTGTTCGCTTTTGTGACTTCCATCCATCAAACAATCTACCCAGCATGCCTCTCTTATTCTGTCTTCTGTCTGGTGCGCTAAAAATTTATCCCTTAAGGTCGAAATCGCGGCCTGAGCTTTGGCTTCAATTTCTCGTTCCGTACATAGGCCATTAAGTTAGCCCTGGTGGCCGCGAGCGCAGCTTGTTCTTTACTTTGTTTGTTCTTCTTCATTTGAATTGTTGTGTGTCGGCTCTCCAAATACTACTGTGGTTGGCCTTGTTTGCGCAAACAAATCATCTAGCAGACTTGCGGGTATGGCTCGTCGTTTTGAGCCACAATGGCTGAATTTTCTCCTTCATTCAGAACCCTGGTCAGCCCGTAATTTCCTTCGTACATGAAGTATTCGGCCGAATTTGTTTCTGCAGTGAAAGGCTTGTTATCAGCATGTATTATTCATCTCTCTGGTTCCAGAAAACTAGGCATTGATGAAGGGATGAAGGAATGCACCGGCTGTCGTGGATCTAATCTCGTCTTAAGAGCATGTTATATGTGGTTGGTCCATCTATAACGAAGAACACTACTGTCTTCTTAGTGCTCCCTACTTGCAAGTCTAATGGGACGACCCCATTGGCCGTCGTCGCATCTCCATTGAAACTTGTAAGCACCACCTCTGTAGGGATGAGATCGTCTTTTGACTTTGCTAAACGCCCTAGCATCCTAACCGGGATTGCATTGATGGTTGCTCCATTGTCAATCAATACTTTGGTGATGGGTATCCCGTTGGCCTTTGCTTTTACATACAATGGCTACAGGTGCTTCGTCATTTGTGGTGGTGGTTTCAGAAATATCACTTGCCCTGATAGGCCTACCTCCATTGTTTATTCATTTCCGGCATTAGCCCGAGGTAGTTCTTCTTCCATGTCGCACCTAGAGGGTGGTAATGTGACCAGCGCATCGTGAGAGACATTATTGACGACCAGTCTTTGCTTTTCCACCCTAGTAATGACCCGTTTTATTTTGGGTGTTCCGTATAAGACGAGGTATGGGGATCGTCCCAAGTCTTCTCCTAGTGTTCCGACTGCAGAATTCCGGCCTCATACAATTCTCTAAGAAGCCGATTCTGTGATATTCCTCTTCTTCATGCTTCAGTCCTGACGTCTATTTCTTCTTATATGTCAGTCATTCCTCGTCCGAAGCTTCTCTATCTGCTATCGAAAGTGCTGCAAATTCTATCTCATGCCCATCATAGACATCTTCATTATTTCCAGAGCCTTCATTGTTGCCCCTCTTGAATTTTTCGGACAACAAGTAATGATTAGCCACAACCGGTGGCATACTGCCGAATTGAATGACAATATGGGGTTTCTCGTCATCTGTCCCATCCTGTTTTCGTCTATCAAACTTGGTACGTTCCTTACAGTTCGTATTTGTCCCTTCTCGGTCGTCACTATCTTTACTACTCACATCCAGCTTCTCCCTTGTGTAGGCACTACGGCCTGTGGTGACCTGTATTTCACTTTGTTGGCGCATCATACGGCCATAATTTCTCTGGTGTCGTCTCAGTTGTGTCCATGTCATTTCATCCACATGAGGGTACTTCCTTCCCGAACGTTGCTCAGAATACGGCCTATGGTACGAATGCCATACGTTGGGCCGATGGATTTTCGGCCTAAACGTCCTTATGTTTTGGACGAAGTTTGAATTCTCACCGTAGAACCTTGGTGCGAAGGTCCTCGATTGCCATGCTACTGGCTCTTTCTTTACAGGTCTTTCACATGTATCTTCCAACTCCCTCATCCATTCTATACTGTTCTTGCACCGTGTACACAGATTTCACCGATCTTTCTTTTCTTGGGGTGTTTTAATCCTTTCCAGAGCGTTCGGATGATGACAGTCCTGATCTTCATCTAGGACCAACTTGAACTTTGGCAAGTTCATTTTGGTAAGGTCCGAGTTGATCATGTTTAATTCAATTGGCTTTGGAAAATGGTTGTCGTCCACCACCATCTTTTTTTCAAACGTTATTCGTCCAGATTCGATGGCATCCTGCAAAATATTCCGAAAAATAAGACAATTATTAGTTGAATGAGACCATGCATTATGCCATTTACAATACTTTTTACCACTGATTTGCTCGGCGTTTGGCAAGTGTGGCGATCGCTCAAACTAATTTGCTTGTCTTTATATAATTGATCGAATATGGCATCGACTTTCGTGATATCGAAAGAGAAGTTCCTGCTCTTTTTATCATTCTCTTCTTTGGTTTGGGGTTCAGCCCACGCCTTACAAACGTACGGCTTCCCTTTAACCAATTCGGCCAAACATAAATCGGCCGATTCGATGTCCATTTCGTCTATTTCATAATTGATGTTCCTGTAATAAGTTCCTTTGCTGGAATTTTTCATTTGCTCCTCCTCTCTTAATAACTGTTCATAACACACCACAATAGTGGTGAGTTGGGGGAGATCCCACAATTCGCGATCTTGAAATTTCTTTTTCAGATCGAAATTGAGACAACTTTGGGCGATTCTCACGAATTCTTTTTCTGGCAAAGGCACGTAACATCGGCCTCGAGCCACTTTGAACCTTTGTAAGAACGTCTCGGCCCATTCTCCTGGCAACTGTCTCAAGTTTTCCAAATCAGCCAAGGCCACTTCAGATTCAGCCTTGTAGAATTATGCATGGAACATCTGTTCCATTTGTTGCCAATTTTCCACCGAGTTAGGCGGCGGGCTGACATACCAGGAGAAAGCTACTCCTGACAGTGAGCCGTGAAATAACCTCAATTTATGGAAATCATTTATTTCTCCACACTGAAGGGTAAATCGCCCTATGTGTTCCATGGTAGAAACTTCCCCAGACCCTGTAAACAGAGAAAAATCTGGTACTTTATAATTCCTAGGCCACGGATATGCTACATCCATCCAATCTGGATATGGCTTTCGATATCTTGGGCGAATTGGCCTTATCCCTAGACCGAATTGATTCTGAAGATTGTCGGTCATTTGTTCTCTCAAAATATCATTGTCATTGAATGTCATTGCTATGTGGGTGGTTGTGGTCCTCTCACAAGTGGGACATAGTCGTGACTCTGCCCATGTGAAGCCTGGAGACCTTGGGGAAACACCACTTCATGTTGTGCCATATTTGGCCCTTGGTGTAGGTTTGGCCCTAGATGTGGGCCATTGCCCCCAGTACTTATTCCCCCTGAAGGTCGTAGGGACAGTGACCCCTTGCAGAGGAATATTGCTCGGACCAGCCTCCTGACTGCTTGGTGCAGGAGGAGGTGTAGTCCACGGTAGGGTTGTCCCACCGTTTACACATTTGGTCATTAACTCATTTAATGAGCTTAGGTGTTTGGCCATATTTTTTAATGTGAGTTACCAGTCGAAGTAAACTTATCTATGATGTGAGCGTTTTGAAGCTTAACCTGCTCGACAACATCCTGTGTGAACTCGCTGAACAAGGCGCGAACCGCGTTAGGGCTGAACTCTCGCATAGGTTCATATCGACTAGCATCTGCCAGACCCTCGAAATGGCCTACTACGGCTGGAACGTGGGGCTGGTTGGTTTGCTCCAGTCCCCATTCCTCCGTACTTGAGCCAGTTTAAGTGTTTCTTTTCGGAGGCATTTCCACTTTTTACACCAATTCTCCCACTGTGGTCGCAAAAAACTATTTGCATAATTTTCCGTCAAAAGAACGTGTAAAGTCCAACCTCCTGAGACACAGTCCCAACATGGGGGTTTTGATTAAGTGAATAAGCCTCCAAATGGCACAATCACACAAATTACAGTCCTAAAATTACAAAGTTACGAAATAAAAATAAAATGCTCGTTTTGAGTCTTCCTTTTTTCCTTTTTTTTCTTTTTTGCATGAAATAGCCTTTTATAGTGGACATTGTTAACTGCTTGGACGATTTCAATCCATAACTGCAGCTGCTAGATCATGCCTCCAACCGTTGAATTGTGTGCTATTATCGTCTGATCGTGGGGTGAACTGTTAGATTGTGCGCGATGAACTGCCAGGTTATAGGTGACAGTCTAACCGTTCAAATCATGGGATCAACCGCAACATGTATCAATCGTCCCGACTCTTTTGTCGCCCTAGTTACTGTGTCGTCTGGCGATCGTCTTGATTTCCCTTCCCATTGTCGCCCTTTTTGCAAATCGTTCTGTGGCGTGATGCCTATTCATTCTGCTTGCTTTCGTCTTTTACTGACTCATTCGTTTTAGGGCGATTTTGTTTTGTCAACAAGTACAAATAAGTTTTATCTCACTAAAAGGTTGTATGTTTATTAGTTTCGGGTGAGCAAACAATCGAATCCTCTTAAAAGGAAAAAAAATCACAATTTAATCTTTTAAAAAAAATTGCACATGCTTCAAATCTAAGTGAGGTTCTTAATTCAACAAATTCGAGGGATAATTCTTATAACAACTATTCAATGAGCATTTCTCAACATTTTTTTTTCATTTTTAAGCCGAAACATGATTACAAACAATTAATATAAGTGAAATGATAGAAAAAATAAAAATTTACTAATATAAGAAAATAAGAAAATTGAGTGCAGAATAAATTTTGATTTGACATTTTTATGGCAATAGATAAAATGGAAGATAGGTTGAGCACTTGGGGAAGACACTTAAAAAATAAAAGGGTACTAGTGAAAGTAAGGAAAATGGCTTTTTCATGAAGTGATGAGCTCACTTCTGCCACAAGGCCAATAGACCAATTTCATACTATTCTTTTATTTTTATTAAACATCTAGTACTGATTTAAGTATCGGAGTGAATAGATCAAGACCGTGCACATTTCACCTAAGGGTGTTTGTGGTGCGGTTCGGGTCGATTTTTTCATTTTACACTTCAAACCGTGCGCGTTGGCGGTTTGGAAAATTAGAAACCGAAATCGCAAATTTGATCAGGAAAATCGCTGCAGTTCAGCGGTTTGGACGGTTCGGGTCGGTGGTTTGGAATATAATTTTTTTTAAAGAAAATATTGTATGTTTTCACATAATAATTAAAGAGAAGAAAATATATCATTTTCATTTATATATTGCATATTGTAATATGATCACTAAATATCTTAAATTTCATGGTTAAAGAAGAAGGAAAATATAAAATAATGTCTAATTTGAATGTGGGTCGGCGGTTTAGGTGATTCGGGTCGTTATTCGGGTCAAAACCGCTCACCAACTCAAATTTTACGATTCGATTCAGACTGACCCGAAATCATTTTCATTATTTTTTCAAACTGCGCGATTCGGTTCGGGTTGGGTTGCGGTTTGAACCGAAACCCTGAACACCCCTAATTTCACCTAATTTTATTTTTTTTTCTAATAATATTGCTGGAATCCTCTATGGTACATTCCGAGTATGAGTTTGGATTTTGTTTTTACCAAACTGGGACCTAAGTAAAAACTCAGATGTCATAAATAGGGATGGCAGTGGGTAGGGTATGGTGCGGGTTTGCCATTACCAAACCCGCACCCGCATATGTAAATAAATTACCAAACACGCACCATACCCGTTGCGAGTTTTAATTTTCATTACCAAACCCGCACCGCATATAAAAATAAATTACCAAACCCGCATTGGTACCCAACGGATTTTTTGCGGGTTTTTAAATATTGAATTACTTTGTGTTATTAATAATATAATTTTTTTAATTAAATAATTTATTTTAATTACTAGCTGTAGTTTTCACATTTGTTTTTCGTTTGACATATACAACATGCAATGTATGTAATACATTACATAGATAACATAATATATGAAAGACTCGGTACTGTGTGTTTATTTTTCATATAAACATAATTAAAACAAGTTATCCCCTTCATAATTATAATGATCTAAGTTAGCCAACTCAATCGACAATAAGCTAAAAAGTAATCACCAATCTTTGGTCATATTTTTTATGCTAATTGTAATGAAAGTGATGCTTACAAAGCTCAAGTGGTGTAAGTGTAATGAAGAAGCAGGAAAGCTATTGAAGTTGCAGCAAACACTAGCTTGTTTTGCTCCTTTCCCGTTTCTGATCATATGAACTTAATCCAAATTTTGTATTATAATTTTATTACCAGTGTGATTAAAAAAAACAATAATAGTCATGCAAAAAATCTTCAGATAGGCAGGTTGCGGGCTGCGGCTGAATGGGAGTGTGGAACTGTGGATTAATGTTTTAGGTTTAGGTTTTGTTAGTTGTTTTTATATAAAGGTTTTTTTATATTGTCCTAAAAATAATAATTAATAAAAAATAATATGCGGGTATGCGGATACCCGCAGCGGATCCCTGCATTTTTTTCTTAATTACCAAACCCGCACCGCACCCGCAGCGGGTTCTACTTTAAATTACCAAACCCGCACCGCACCCACTATTATATTTACCAAATCATACCCATTGCGGGCGGGTTTTACGGGTTTGCGGATTTGTGGGTAAAATTGTCATCCCTAGTCATAAACCTAAACCTGGGCTAGGTTTTCAATTTCATATGTAGGTTTCATTAAATTAGAACTGATTTGGAAAAATCCGGATTTTAAAAGTTAAATCTGGAACTCAGATTTTTATGACACACGGGCGGGGTTGAACTCGACTCGAATCATCCATATTTGTCCGGGTCCGAGTTTTATTACCATCATTGTGTCAAATAGAAAATAGGCATCGATAAGTATCTTATACGTATACTGTCTTTAAAGTTCTCAGTTGCTGATCAACTTGTACCTGATTAATATTAGAAAGGAAAAAAAAACATTCTAAAAATAATTTGCATTCCTCTAAAAAAAATGCATTAAAATATTTAAGAAAACAGATTTTGTAAAAATTGCGTTCTACTACTAAAATCTGTTTTGGTTTCTTTTGGAGACAGCTCTCCTACTTGTATATTACTATATTATTTATTTGTCTGTTTTGTATAATTTTTCAAGTAAAGTTTTTAGAAGTATAACTTTTGATAAATAAATTTTTTAAAGTATTTATTTATGAGTGAGAGTAATAGGGGCGAAATAGTTTTTTTTTTTTTGAGTTTTTACTAATAGGGGCGAAATAGTTTTTTTAATTTTCAAAAACTCAACTTAAAATATAACCAAACACCATCAGAATTTTTTTTTTTTTTTTTTTTAAATTAGGATTTTTTTTTTTTTTTTTACTTATATTATAAATCATACCAAATAAACATTTATTTGGGTTCCAAGTCCAACTGGGAAGAAAATGGGGAAAAAAAATTATGAATCAAAACATGGATGGAATATTCTAATTTCTCACAACATCATGTTCTTTTTGAAACCTCACCCAAGGTCCAAACAACCCAACATTTTTGTGTTTTTTTATTCCTATGGTTTGTATTCAATCCACATGGCAATCCCATGTCCATCAAACTTAATTAAAAAAAAAAAATCAAATCTTTGATTCAGTTGCATGTCCAATTGAAAGTTGACAATTTCAATTATCCTTAACTAATCATCACAAAAACAAATGAAAAATAAAAATATAGCTGATTCAACTTGAGGTAAATATGTTGGGTACATTTATCTCATATTAGTTAAATATAGGATTAAGTGGTGTTTTATAACCTCATTGACTCATTCTTCTTACAAATTAGTTTTTAAAGATGAGTTTTACCATGAATTCCTTACCCACTATAATTGATATAATCTCAAATAAAAAGAATTATCCATATAAAACTCTTTTGAAAAAGTTCTAATTTGAAAAAAAAAATTATTAATGATACTTGTCAATATAATACATATATTTGTAAGGGTATATTTGCTTTCATGCCAACACCAATATTGATGATGATTTTTCACCGCGAGAATGGTTCAAATACTAATGAGGGGTGGAAAGGGTATTATACTTAGCTAAAAATAGACGATAAAGGTCCAATGGCCCAGAGAGATGAAGATCGACAGAGAGACCCAATCATATGATCTAGAGGAGTTCTAGATCATATGATCTAGAGGAGTTCTCCAGAGAGATGAAGACCGACAGAGAGACTCAATCATATGATCTAGAGGAGTTCTCCAAAGGTAGAACTTGTTGATAATGAAGCAAGTTGAAATGCCGACGTGAATAGTACCGTATACGTGAATAGTACTGTATACATGAATAGTAATATATCGTATATGTGAATAGTCTCCGTGAACAGTAACCCTGAACCCGAAGCTCTGATACCACTATTAGGGGATCGTAGGCTGAACCTGACATGCAAGTAAAGTGAAATTGAGAATAATTGTTAGTTTAGGAGGCGTTGCCTACCATATAACAAATAATTAGGAGGCTTAGTCTACCATATAACAATACAATAATAATTAGGAGGCTTAGCCTACCATAAATATTATCAATAAAATAAAACAATGAGACGCAGATTTAACGTGGTAAAACCCTCAATGTGAGGGAAACATCCACGGGCAAAAGTAGAAGGATTTCACTATGGTGGAAAGAATTTTACAACATCTCTTTAAACTCAATGAATAAACAATCTCACACTCTCTTAGAATAGGAGAACTACAACTCTCTCACAAACTCTTAAGAATAAACTATATTTTCTCTCTTAGAATACAGAGGATTTGGTTGAGAATTTGATGAAGAAAATAATAAAATGAAGCATCTATTTATAGGCATGAGATTCATTGTGAAAATAATGAATTCTAATATTATTATTATTATTATTTTAAGCATGTGGGACCCACCCAAAATATTTAATTAATTTTTCTTTAATAATTCATCACTTGAGGTGATTGACGTTAACACTGTATGGGTTTTAAGGGGAATATCAGTAACGCAGCGGAATCGCGGAAAATCAAAATTTTCCGATTTCAAAACTTTTTCTCGGATCAATCAAATAAACTTATTTATTTAATTATTCAATTATCAAATTCTGAAAAATTACACAAGAGATCAAATTTCTTGGTAATTACCGAATTGCCCCAAAACTTTATAAATTGATTATTTTAGTCCAAAAGTTATCAAATATAATTTTGGATGATTCTAAATCATTTCTAAAATATTTTTCAACACATCTAATGCATCAAAATCAGATTTCACACAAATCCCCAATTTTTGAGCTAATTGCCGAGAGCACCCAAAATTTTCAATTAATTGCAATTTGGTCCCTTTAGTTCAAAACATGCCGAGATCAAATCCAATCAACCTAAAATTTTACATGCATCATATTCATACCATAATACATCACATATATGAAAATCCCCAAATTTGGAGTGGGTTAAGAACCCTAATTTTACAATTTCATCAAATTGGCCAATTTCACCAAATTCACAAAATCCAACACTTTAATCCATTCAATACTTCACCAATCAAGCCTCACCACTTTGAAATAACTCTAGAACAATTCTAGGTCACCAAGGAGTGGTTACTAACTCTAGAATGACAACTTTGATTTTCTAAAAATCAAAAGTAAAGCTTTGAAACAATTTCAAGCTTACTTACATGCTTCAATCTTTCATCAAAGTTCACAACCATATAAACACAAACTATAAGAGTAGAGATAACATCAAAGCATCACTAAATGAAGCTAAGCATATTATAAACATTTTCTATGTTGAAGACTTTAAAGAAAAACTTACAAAAATAAGATTTTTCCAAGCTTTCTTCTTTAGCCTCCAAGCCTTTTCTCTCAACTTCTTTTATGTTTATTTGGTATCAAATGAACTTCTTAAACCCTAAACAAAACAATATATACTTACAAAAAATTGGCCCTTGGCCGAATTTCAAGCAAAGAAAATATCTAGATATTTTCTCAATTTTTGTTTCATTTAATAAGCTTTATCAACTGGTTATCTTTAATTATTACAACTTTAATAACTTTATAACAAGTCAACAAAGGCAACTAAAGTCATTTAAATAAATATCACAACTTAGGATATTTGTATTTTTAATTAATTTAATTATTTAACAATTAAATAATTAAATAATTATTTAAATACAAATATATGTATTATATTTACATTAAATATCAAATACATATATATTTATGATATTAGTCAAATATCTCAATTTGACAATTAATTAATGTGTATTTGATAAAATCTAACATTAAATGCAAATACACAAAAATTAGGAAATGACTATTAGGTCCCATTGCATGTATTTTCCGTTTAACATTTAAACGACTTATAAATAATCAGTATTATTTATAAATGTTGTCCTAGTGCTCTACGAGTATATTTCATTAGTGAGATTCTCTAGATTCAGGTATATCCGTCACAAAATCCAATTTCGTGTCCATAACTTACCCACCCGTAAATTATGACGAACACGGATAAACTAGTTGAATCATACAGGTCGAGGTCATTGCATACGTATAATCCCTCCGTCACAGGTATCCGGATAATCCCAGAGATATAGATGTAAACGTCAAATCTCTATAGGTATTATCCCGTCGACGTTTCTATTAGCAATCTATAAATAACATTCGGAACTGATTTCCGAAGTATACTATGGCCATAGATTTAACTGATTGCTAATCATATATGGACTACCTATGCTCTGTACACAGAACTGACGGATCCTATCTTGACACACACAAGATATCCTGAGGATCGGTCCACACCCAACGAACAAGCGGAGGTCTGATCTAAATAGATCGGTGACGTGACTGTCATCTAAGTGTGGAGGATGTCTCATACATCCACAGTGGTGTCTCAAGTCGAAGGACCACTATGCTACTCAACCCGAGAAGATTCTTATTGACGTTGGTGTACCATCCATTAAGAATCTTTGGCGAGTCGTTCAGTGTTTATACACTATAAACACCTACACGTCTATACGAGTCTCCCCAGACTCATGGTTCATTGGGATATACGACATGTACTGGTCTCAACGGATTTGACTAACCGACCCGTGTTAGTGAATCTTGACCAGGAACAGTATTTGATAATATACATTTAGCAGTGACACTTCCCAATGTCTATTGCAATCTACCTTTGTAATTGTGTACTGCAATATATATTATCGGGCCTTTGTCTAATATATATATATCACTAAACAACATTTAGTTTCAATCTAATCGTAATCAGATCGAATACGTATATAAAAACAAGAGGTGCAACCATAAATAAGTAATATTGTGGAAAAATGGGATGTTCGTATTCATGAATCAGACATAAATATGGTCCGGATTGGCGCTCTGAGCACCAACCCCAACAAACAATTCTCCCACTTGGAAACTTGATTGAGAACCAATCAGTTTCCACACCATCCATTCTATTCTACTTTGTCGTCTTCAAGCTGCTTACGTTTCTGCTAAGCCATAAGAGGATCTACACCATACAAACGTGTCTGCATTGATAGGCTTGGTCATTACATCTGCAAGGTTCTCATTGATGTGTACTTTCAACAAGTCCACACTGCCTTGTTCCACTACTTCACGAACAAAGTGGTATTGTACCCTTATATGCTTCGTTCTTGAATGAAATGCTGGATTCTTTGCAATATACAAAGCACTCTGACTGTCACAAAAGAAAGAAATCTTCTCTTGTTTGTGCTTGAGTTCCTCAAATAACCTTTGAAACCAAATAGCTTCCTTGCAAGCTTGTGTAGCTGCCATGTATTCAGCTTCTGTTGTAGACAAAACCACAGCTTCTGTTGTAGACAAAACCACAACACTCTGCCACTATCGATTACGTACTAATTTATCCGAACAGACAAACTAACGTTTTACTGTATAATGAAATGCTAATTTACCTGTTCAAACATGCCATCGGACAAACTAACATTTTTCTTTCAATAATAATTAATTGCTTCCATAAATGATAAAACTCTCTGTTTATCATACCTGTAATCACAACTTCACCCCTGGAATCTCTAATTACAACAAGTTTACAACTAATCTTGCAATCTGCTCACAACGGCATCTGTAATGATTATTGATTATTAAACGAATTTTTTTTTTTATCTTAAAACGCAGGGGGTATTTTGGTAATTAAAGATATCCATTAAGAATTCATAACTGAAGAAAAATGTGGGCACCTTCAAGGCAATGGCTTTAAGTTTAAGCCGTTCCGTCGCGTTCAATTCCCCGCTTCATCGTTCTTCTCTTCTGACTCGCTGCAACTGCAAGCTTAATTTCACATTCCCGATTTACCCTCATAAACTCTCCAAATTTACGAACCTCCCACTCGTGCATCATCAGAATCAAATCTGTTCATCATCATCCTCCATGGACGCTCCTCCACAAGGTTACAGAAGAAATGTCGGAATCTCTCTCATCAATTCTTCCAAAAAGGTTTAATATCCGTCTCTTTTCAACGACTATGTATATTTTTTAATATTTAAATTAATTTTGAAGAAATTTTGCAGATTTTTGCCGCTTCGAGACTGGACATCCCTGATAGTTGGCAAATGCCACAGGTAACTTTTTAAAACGAATTGGGTTTCACTTTATAGTTTGAATTTATTTGACAACTTATATTGTCAACTCTGTAACGCTACTATATGCAAACTCTAGCATAATAGTATTGGTTCAATGAAAATAAAAAAAATTTTAAAGAAAAAGTATGGCCATTTGGTGTTTTCAATAATGTCACTGTTTATTATTGATGAGGAAGTGTAATACTGTATGTTTATGATTAGATTGTAAACGATACAATTCATTGTTATTAGGAGTTTTATGTCCCAACCTTGAAGCTGGGTAATTTGTCATCGTACTATAGACTTGCCTGATCTTGAAAAATGTTTTTACTGGAAAGTTGTAATTTTGAGCGGTGTATTGTTTTGTTCCCATTATATTTGGTGAATGTTTAATGGTATCAAATTTTTGTTACTGGTTTCAACTCAAGTTTCTTGATGCACTATACACAATTTACGGGGTCATGGATGTTCTTATATTGATAAAATGGAGAGTTGGTCTTCTTGCGTATTTATGGTGAAATTTATGCGCATACTGATGAATTATGTATGCATGCATAGTCATAGACAACATTCATGATTCTTTCTGGAATTTGGAGAAACAGAGCTAGAATTTCAGTAATTAAAGTTGATTGTGAAGCTTGTAGAAGTTGTGTTTAGTGTTCCTTTCAGAATATGATTTTTTTTCTATGAATTCAATTGCATTTCATGTAACTTGTTGAACAGGGGGGTATTGAAGAGAAAGAGGATCCCAAAATTGCAGCCTTAAGGGAATTGAGAGAAGAAACAGGAGTTAGCTCAGCAGAAGTTCTTGCAGAG
This sequence comes from Zanthoxylum bungeanum, assembly GCA_019454045.1. Lineage (NCBI taxonomy): Eukaryota > Viridiplantae > Streptophyta > Magnoliopsida > Sapindales > Rutaceae > Zanthoxylum > Zanthoxylum bungeanum. The sequence goes on along the minus strand of SKCR01019360.1, from coordinate 27,350 downwards.
GTTTGGCTTTTACATATTATTCTTTCACATGCTTTACAATTTATTTATTTTTGACTTCTAGACTGGCCTTTGGGTGAAAAGAAAACATTATAGTAAATAATTTTTTTTCCCCTTTGGAGAAATTGAATCAGTGTTTCTTTGATGCTTATATTTGTTGGTAAAGATTTAGATCTTGATAGTTTTTTTTTTCAAATTTGGTCCTTGAATAAAAACTACACATACCTTCTCGTTGATGAATATCAGTGGCATCTATGTCAGTTTAGGATTTTATTTGAATAATGTATCTACATCTGCTCTTGTGTTTCCGTGTTCAAGTTAGATATGAGTGGCTAATGAATGTCTATTGCTAATTTAAATATTTCAAATATCGATGCAGGTGCCTTATTGGTTGACATATGACTTCCCTCCAGAAGTCAGGGAAAAGCTTAAGCATCATTGGGGAAGTGATTGGAAAGGTCAAGCACAGAAATGGTGAGTAACTTGTTTTAGTCCTTAAATGTCTAGACCAGAATCTCAGCAAGGATGGATGGATTGATTTGAGTGAGATATAGGAAATGGCCATTGTAATACCTATATACTAGGATGTGCTTACTTTACCTGCCTCTTACTTTATTTTTATGCATAAAGAGGAAAAATTAGAGGAAAGGCCTAGGAAATAACGAGAGTAACTCTGTACCGCTTCATATTTTCACCAATCTTACGAAGCTTTGAACCTGCAGACTCAGGAAAATTGGCAGTAGGCACTCTAATTCTCTTTAATCTTTGGCGCTGTGCAACCTATGCTTCGAGTCCGAGTTCACCCAAGTCTGGGTTGGGTGGTATTAGAGAGTAGAAATGAGTATATATATACTTATGATTTTTTTTTACTGCAAATGCTAATTCATATCCATAATTCTGGAGTGACGCCTGGTTTAATTATGGTATTTATTTAGTTTGAAGGTGCCATCCTATGATCCATCTGTCTGTGTGTGTGTGTGTTTTTTTTTTTTTTTTGGGGTATATAATTTTGAAAATCACAGGTTCTCATCAAGTTCACTGGGAAGGAGGAAGAAATCAATCTTCTTGGTGATGGGTCTGAGAAACCTGAGTTTGGCGAGTGGAAATGGATGTCACCAGAACAAATAATTGAGCATGTCAGTAGCCTTTACTATTTTGTTTTAGCTCAGAGTTCAGACATGAATTAAGTTCAGTATTTGATGTTCCGAGTTCTAAATTCTAATTCTTTCGGCGGCCTTGATTGTTTGCAGGCTGTGGATTTCAAGAAACCTGTTTACAAAGAAGTTTTTACAGTTTTCACACCATATCTTCAGTAATGTTTTGTTTGGGATTCTGCTAAACAGGGTGAGAAATTGATTTTGTAGAATTGCAAAATTAAAAGAACTTATCGATTATGGCATGCATATCAACTTTCCTCGTAATGATATCATATTTCAGTGATTGATGAAAGAAATAAAACTAAATAAACCTATTAGCAACTGATTATAGCTAACTTTTTAGCTTATCTTATCATTTTGTTGGAAATATCTTGTTCTAGGGTTATTTCACATAGGAATCTAATGTACTCAGCTGTCTCAAACAAACAAAAGCTTTGAAAAAAAAAAAAGAACCACCACCAAATCAAATGAGCCAAACCAAATGATTTGAAGTTTGCAAGTTAGGTTTCTTAGCTAGAGTACAACAATATAACTTTAATTTAACACCACACATGATGCATAAATGTGGACTTATTATTTTCAGAGTGATAAAAACAGTGCCTGTGAAATAGAGAGCTTTCACACGGGGATCACATCTTCGACCAGAATCTGCTCAAGCTTGCTTCGATTGATCCATGAGGTTCATCTGTTGGTAAATACACATCATCTTCAAACTGCAAAAATTCAACACTTTCCTGTCATCTTCGATTGTTCCATTTGTGCAAATGTTATAAGCAGATAATGATTCCTCATTTTCAAATGAATTTTTTCATTTTGAAAAACATTAACAGAAAAATTGTCCTACCTTAACTATAATGTCCTTGTCCTTGCTTGTTAAATTAATTGGTAAGAAATGGATATTGGGCATTTTTAGTTGGACCGATGATATGTCATGAAACCTGAAGCCATTAAAACCAAGAATCGGTCTCAAAATATTTCTGCACACGAAAAACATAAGCATGTGGCTAAGTATCTGAAAATGAGCAAGCGAAAAGATACCTGCTGAGGACAGCCTTTGCCATTTGATAAAGGGTGCTTTGGACAGATGGGCTGTATACTCCCTCTTTTGGAGAACCAAAGAAAGTATCCATCAAAACTTTTTTCACATTCAGGTATCTCTCAGTGAAGTAAAGTGGCTTCTGTGGGAGGTTCAAGACAGATTCATATGAATACCTGCATTCACATTTTTCTCAGAAACAAGCTCGGGAGTTTTCTGAACTCGGGATATCTAATTTTGAAGTCAATAATATGTTACTAAACTTTCGACAAAGAGGATTTATGAAAAATGTTTTTCACCTAATTGAAAAAAAAAAATGCAAGTACCTCCAGGAACTGGTGACCTCGGTTGCTAACATCCTTTCTCGAGTATCAGGCAGAGCCGTGTATTTGTCCCTAATAAACCCTTCAAAACCTGACTGTTCATAGCATAGACTCCAAAGTCAACAAACACAACTTCAGTAATAATCTAAATATCACAAGCAAAAGAGACTATGCTTAACAGAAACTATTACAAAGTCCAAGCACTCCTTGATATTAAAATTCACAAGATAAGACTAACACAGTAATGTTGTTTTGAATTCTTCAAAATTGGTACCAGAAGCCAATTAGACTTAAAGCCAATATTGAGCCATTACCAAATAAAGCGGGTTTCGTTAACAAAGAGAACTTTATCTTTCTATTCTGAAAAAGAAAGGTCATTGGAGTTCTTTTAGATTCCAGAATAGGCATATGTATGCAGGCTTCACTCTTATATTTTATTAATTAGATTGGTGGATCTTTTTTTTTTAAATTGATTTCCTTTCCTTTTCAGTTGGTGCAATGGTAGGACCAATAAAAAGAAACACACTCTTCTACTTACATCAACCAGAGCTGATTCAGATTATATGCATTAGTAAAGAGACATAAGTTTACCTTGGTTGTCTTCAGCAAAGCCAGTCCTTCAATACCAGAAGTCATCTGCAAAGCACCTGACTTCTGTACTATGACCTCTGTTGTATGCCTCTCAGATCCAAGTTTGAAACCTTGATAAGAGAATAAGACTCAAAATATTAATGACAAACACAACCAATTACATATATAGCAACCATTTCTGGCAAAAAAAAAATATGATCATGAGAAAGAGGTGGCATTGTCCTCTAGAAAGCTCAAACAACCATGCTCTTCAATTGGTGAGAACAAATTACAATTTGTAATTTACAACCAGTTGAAATTTTTGCAAATTTACTAATAAAATGTGTCTGCTCTTGTTTTTCACAAAAGAGGAAAAAAAAAAAAAAGGAAAGGCATACCACATATTACACAGACAAAAAAATAAAAATTGAGTACATTGTCTACCATCAACGGAATAAAAGTGTAATCCTAATATTACAATGCCTTATTATCAATCGAAATATAATCTATTACTCTGCATAAATATTATTTATCCTGAAAATTTTAAACAACTAACCATGTTGATGCGGTTGCCCATCCACGTCTACACGTTCCCATGGCTTTTCCACTATCGTTACTATGGCACTAGTAACCTATAATCAGAAGAACAGTGTTTAATCAACCAAGTAAATAAATACCTTCAGTAAAATAAACAACATATAAGCCCTAAAGAGCTATCTCATTAAGGGTCTTCACCAATTGATGAGCGATCAATATGCATATATTTGTCCGCCCCTCTAGAATGATGTTTTGTGAGTTATCTCGAGTTTTATGAGTGTTTTGGGTTAATTTTGCAGGTAAAAATAATATTGAGAGTTAATGGAATTAACGAGGGATGAAAACGGCGAAATATGGAGCAAATTAGACCAAATTCGAAGTCAAAACGCTCGTCCCGACGCTGGATTGTGCGTCGAGACGCGCGCCAATTGAAATAACTCCCAGAGAGTTGCTAAAGCCTAAAGGTGGCGCGTCGCGACGCGCAGATGAAAAGAAAGTTGAGCGTCGTGACGCAAATTCATCAGCGTAGCGACGCTGAAAGCATAATTAGAATCGTCCTTAAGAAGGAACCACCCTTAAGTCTTCCTATATAAGTCACAACTATCCCAAAATGAAAGGGGGTCTCATACCCTAATTTCAGAGCCTCCAAGGTGATTTTGGAGAGAAAATAAAGCACATCAAAGGATCACAACTCAGAAACTCAACAGCAAGGAGCGAAGGATTGACGATCTCGACAGAGTTTCTTCTTCCTTTTAACTCTTTAATGTTTTGTGTATTGTTGAATATCTATTTAGAGTTTATGAGCATGTGTAATAACTAGATCTATAATCTGGGGTTGTGATGAAACCCATAATTTATAAGTTTATAAATTGAGTTTTCTTATATTCTGTGTGGTGTTTTGGCTTGTTTATTGAATATTGATCTTAATGCTCCTTGTTGCTTGATCGCCAACATGATTGATATGGTAAACTTAGATGAACTTCACAAAAAGAATTTTAGGTAGCACACGATCTCATCTTAGGGATTTCCCTCCAGGATAAAAATATACCTGTAGGGCGGGTGTAGCCATAATTGGAACTTGAACTTAATGAATTTGTAGTTTCTTAGTTGACATAGAAATATAGTTAATTAAATTACTTTGAATATTTGCACATGAGGCTTGTGGTTATTTTAGTATTCCAGGTTAATAAGCCAATATATTACACGAGTATAAGAAAACCAATTCATCTTTAAAATAATATTGGGTGGATTCACAACCCTGAATGTTTTCTCTTCATTGATTGCGCTTTGAAATTTATCGTAGTTTATTTAATTGCTTTAGTTTTAGTCAAACTCAATCAACAATCATCTTTCAATTTCAATTAGATACTCGTAGGTAGTTAATTTCAATAATTAGTCACGTAAGTGATAAGTCCTCGTGAGATCGATAACTTTTATACTAATTGAGCGATACGTGCGCTTGCGTAACGTGTGAAAATCGGGATCAATTTTTTGACGTCGTTGCCAGGGACTTATTTATCTTTCATTATTAATTTTGAGGCTAGATACTTTACTTGTTATCTAAGAGTTTTTTTTTTACTTAATTTATTTTTCTTTGATTAATATTAGGATGACAATCAACTTGTTTAGCTAGACAACCCTCTCTTTTTATTTTTATCTTTGTTTTTGTTTTTCTTTTACTTCAGGTGGTCGAAGTAACGGAGTACCATTGGGCGATGGAGGCGTTAAGAGTTATAAGTGGTGATATTACACCCAATGTCGGGAAAACACAATCCGATTTTTTGAAGCGTGTTTTTCAGAGAGAAGTGGCGCAACATATGCTCAAGCCTTTCAGAGCAGCACAATGAGATGTGAGATATGTGGGGTAACCCCTTGAGTGATCATTGCAAGTTCAACTACAATCCTGGGTGGAAAAATCATCAGACTTCTACATGGCATAACAATGAAGGACCCGCATATCCCATTGAACCATATTATCCTTTTTATCCACCACAAGCCCAAGAATTTCCTCAAGAATCAAAACCATCTGTGGAGGAGCTACTTATATCGACGGTCAAGCTGAACAAGCTTGCTACTGAGCTGAACAAGGAAAACGCAAAGAATATAGATAGAGTGGAAGCAATGGTTCAGAGTCAAACAACATCCTTGCAAAGACTGAAAGACCAATTGAGACAATTAACTAATAACCAGAGCTACATACCTCAAGGAACACTGTTAGATGACACTGAAGAAGCCCTCGAGAGTCAAGAGATTCACAATGACACCGTAATAGGGAGAGAGGCGGAGCCGTATAAAGAGTCAGAGGTATCGTGTCAAGAGCCAAAACAAGCAGAGTCTCGAATTGATCTAGATAACCCTCTGGTCACTGAGCCAAAACAAATTTAAGTCATAGCGCGTCGCGACTCCAACGCTTTCGCGTCGCGACTCGCTCAAGAAGAAAATCGAGGCAGAAAGTTGGTGACATTGAGCGTCGTGACGCTCAGCACTACGCATCGCGACGCAGGACTTTAAGGCGGCGAAGAATGGTATACCCCATGCACGGTAGTGTTGTTCCTCTCTCTTGTTCTTTACGCTTATTTTTCATTGAAGGCAATGCAAATTTTACGTTTGGGAGTGTGTGCATGCATGTGTTGTGTTAGTTAATTCCTGCTATTTTCTTAAAAAAGAAAAAAAATTATGTCATGTGGTAGTGAAGCATAGTTCACATGAAAAGTTTGTTTGCTTTAGGATGAAATCTTAGGACACGATAAGTACTCATTTTACCCCTATCTGATAACTTGAGTAGGTGATCTAGGTTAGACTTGTATGCACTGCACAATAGGTCTCTAGCAGTAAGAACCTAGGTGGTTGGCAACGTGACTAGTTGGAGAAATTGCTTACTGATGAATGACTGTTTGCCTAGATGTTTATTTCTATTTGCTAGTATTATGATGTATGGTATGGTTGAAAAAAATAAAATAATAAATAAGTAAATAAATAAATAAACTACCTATAACCGATAAACGTGAAGCTACCCATGGGCAAGTATTAGGACCACTATGAGGAGAAATGATACCTTAAAGGGTAGGTGTGATAAAAAAAATGAATGAAATAAAAAAAAAAAAAGATGAAAGAAAAATCATACCGTACTGAACAAATAAATGACAATTAAAGAGCATCTTTTGAGATATCTAGGTTGGTTTGACCCATCAGATGCAATTTTTTAGACGAAATCATTGAGTTGAGTTACTTAAGATTCAAGCTGTGATTAGACCATTACACATACACTCTGAGTCTGACTTAGATGGGTTATTCAAGAACTTTGATTTGAGTTGTATTGGGTACTTTGAAGGTTCTTGGTTTTCGTTACTAAGCATTCTCAGATGACAATATGTATAACTCCCAGGACTGTTCTGTTTAGTTATTTAATTTTTTGCAATTGTGTGTGACTGCATGTGTGTGTGTTGAATGACGTTTGTGGGTCGGTGTAAGTCCTCAAGAGACTATAACTCGTCCACTAGGGCCACCTAGGGGTTTAAAGACTTGTTGCATACGCTAAATGCAATCGTGATCCCTACGAAAGTGGCTTACGCTAATTTAGTTTTAGTTTGTTTATTTCATTTTACTTTTATTTGTTTTGTTCGAGGACTAGCAAAATGTTAAGTTTGAGGGTGTGATGAACGACCAATATGCATATATTTTCCCGCCTCTCTAGATTGATGTTTTGTGAGTTATTTCGAGTTTTAGGAGCGCTTTAATTTGTTTTATGTTCATTTTGCAAGTAAAAATAATATCGAGACTCAATGGAATTAACGAATGATGAAAACGACAAAAAACGGAGCAAATCAGGTCAAATTCGGAGTCAAAACGCGCGTCCCGAGGCTAGATTGCTCGTCGAGACGCGCGCTAGTTAAAATAACGTCCAGAGTTGCTAAAGCCTAAAGGTGGCGCGCCGCGACACGCAGATGAAAAGAAAGTTGAGCGTCGCTATGCAAATTCATTTGTGTAGCGACGCTGGGAGCATAATTAGAAACGTCCTTAAGAAGGAACCACCCTTAAGTCTTCCTATATAAACCACAACTCATCCAAAAACGAAAGTGGGGTCTCATACCCTAATTTCAGAGCCTCCAAGGTGATTTTGGAGAGAAAACAAAGCACATCAAAGGATCACAACTCAGAAACTCAACAGCAAGGAGAGAAGGACTGACGATCTCGACATAGTTTCTTCTTCATTTTAACTTTTTAAAGTTTTGTGTATTGCTGAATATCTATTTAGAGTTTATGAGCATGTGTAATAACTAGATCTATAAACTGGGGTTGAAACTAGATCTATAATTTGGGGTTGTGATGAAACCCAGAATTTATGATATTATAAATTGAGTTTTCTTATATTATGTGTGGTGTTTTGGCTTGTTTATTGAATATTGATCTTAATGTTTAATTTTGTTTGATCACCAATAGGATTGATGTGGTAAATTTAGATGAACTTCACAAAAGAAATTTTAGGTTTAGCCTTAGATTCAATAGCACACGGTCTCATCTTAAACATTTTCCTTCAGGATATAAATATACCTGTAGGGCGGGTGTAGTCATAATTAGAACTTGAACTTAATGAATTTGGGGTTTCTTAGTTGACATAAATATATAGTTAATTAAGTTACTTTGAATATTTGGACATGACCATCGAAAGAAGCTCGTGGATATTTTAGTGTTACAGGTTAATAAGCCAATATATTACACGAGTATAAGAAAACCAATTCATCTTTGGAATTATACTTGGTCGATTCACAACCCTTGATGTTTTCTCTTCATTGATTGCCCTTTGGAATTTACCGTAGTTTATTTAATTGCTTTAGTTTTAGTCAAACTCAACCAACAATCATCTTTCAATTTCGATTAGATACACTAGGTAGTTAATTTCAATGATTAGTAATGTAAGTGATAAGTCCCTGTGGGATCGATAACTTTTATACTACTTGAGCGATACGTGTGCTTGCATAACGTGTGAAAATCCCGATCACCAATTAAACGTAAGATCAAGATTCCATGATACATAAAGATTAACAAACAGACCAGACCTTTAGTTAGGATCCGTGTGTAAGTGCTAAAAGGAAAGTAACAACTAAGCTTAAATCAATTTGTTTGTTTGTTTCTAAGCCATTGCAATAACCAAAAGAATCCAAACTTCTAAGATTAGAACAAGGCTAATACGCGTTATAAGATTGCAATTTTTGAACTTAAAAATGAAGCATTTTCCAAACGGCTTTAAAAAGGAAAACAAATAACAAATAACAAATAAAAAAAAAAAAAATTTAAAAAAAAACTCACAAAGTCACCTAACCTGGCGATAAAAAGAGGTAAAGTGTTTAGCGAGTAGAATAGCAAAATCCTCGACTGAAAGTTGCTCCCTACATTCCTTCGCTTTAGCATAAACCTATATTTATACAATTCACAAAAAATAATAATATTTAATTCGCGAGTTTCTGCAAATCAAATGAAAAAACAAAACAGAACAAAGATTTTACAGTATTTTTCATGGTATCGGTGGCGACGATATCGGAGTTATCGTCGTTAAGATATGCGTTGACGCAATCGGAGAGCAAGCTGATACTGACGTTCCATTCAACCATAAAATCGCGGCCTTCTTTGGTTCGCCAGACTCTTGCAACTCTCACCCGAGCTTTGCCGTGTCGCTGCTCGAAATTGAATCCCTCTATTTTTTGAGCCATTTTTGTTTTGATCATTTTTCAGAGGAAGTTTTTTGTCTTTTTTTTTTTCCAGAGGAAAGCCGATGATTTTGATAACAAGTCACCGCCACACCAACACGGCAATGTTTTGACGTGGGATGAATGTGGAGATTCATTCTACCTTTGCTTTGGATCCTTCACTCTCTACTAAAGCGCGTGCATCGGGTAAAAAAACTTGTGTGTATATGGATAATTTTTAATTCTGAATCTAAAAATCTAAAATTTTTTTTTTAATAATCTTTTATCTCGATTGGGTTTCCCACCGTCGATAATCTATAGATGAGATGTGAACTCCACTCGCGGTGGATGAGCATGGAAAAGAATTAATGTCAAAAAATGAAAAGTGCTGACGTGTAAGCAGCTAAGATATAACGTGCTGACGTGTAAGTCCACAGAAATGCATGTATACCGGTTTTGATTCTAGTCGTCAAAGGCACAGCATTATCAGACGTCACCACTGAACTTTTGTGCTAGCAAATTCTTTAGAAAAGGATCTCTCAATTAGGGGCCGTTTGGTGGTGTGATGTTGAAGCGTTAATGTTAGTATTTTAATGTTTCATTAAATAAGAAAATTAATATTTATAAAATCATAATATCATAATATGAGATTTTTTATAAGTTAGTTTATATTTTCAAATAATACTCTCTCTCAAATAGATTCTTAGAGATTGTTTGAAAGAGAGATTAAATATTTTAAAAATAATTTTAAACACTTTCGCTCTCAGTCAATGATGAGTATTCCTTCTGTGATCTGATGTGGCTGATGAGCTTTCCTGCTTAGGTGTCTTCACTGTCTTCCAATCTTTGCCATGCTGACTTGCTCAGTTGCTCTTCGGTAACAGCCGGTGTCTTTTAACTAAGTTAGCTGCACTAGCCACTAGGTTCAGGAATAATTTACAGATGCTTGGGTTTTTTAAAACTGTTTTTTTAGACCTAAAAATGTTCTCTTATATTATTTGGTATATAGTTTGATCAGCTTATAAATTAATCTAATACTTATAAGTTAGTTTGTACTCTCAATCAAAACTCTTTATCAAATGGTGCCTTAAAGACAAGTTTAAGTTATATATAGCAGTCTTGTTTACAAACTTATCAAACACCAGCAAATATAAGAATGGTGAGCTTGTCTCTAAAGTGACATTTTAGCTTCTTATGGATTAGATCTCTCACATTTTTCTTTTTCTTCAACAATAATCGCGGGGTTACTAAAAGGTTGTTCCCATTCAATCCGAAAATTTATTCTATAAATTACTGAAAATTTTGTTTTACTAATGAGATAATTTTATTTTGTCCTCGTACTAAAATAAAAAATAAAAAAATCTATTAATTTTTGTGGAAATTAAATTTTGATACGCTAAATCAATGTTTTAAGTACGTCACTATCACAGTAATGGAAGCAAGTGTGCAAAATGATGATTGATTTGGCTGTATTATATTGAAATGGATGTTAGTGAAGTCTTTCCATTTGTACAAGAACAGTTACATTTCCTTGCATGGTATTATTCATTAATGCACAGGGAAAAAAAAAAAAAAAAAAACTCTTGACTTCCTTGACTCAGAGACTCTCTCTCAAATCTCAATTGAAAAGAAAGCTCTGTAATGCCTTGGCTTGGCTGGCTAAACAAACAATAATGATACAATACTACTCATTTGTAATCTCAATTACAGTGGCTGCAATAATATGTTTTGGTAACTCTTATGGCGGCCATGGTTTAAGGTATTGGGTGGGAGATACAGTGTGGTCCATTCCACCGTATCCCAATTTCTACAATGATTGGTCCTCCTCTCATCTCTTCCACATTGGCGACTCTCTAGGTAACTTGTTCTTGGTCTCATACACAATTCTAATTTAAATTCTCTGTTTTCATTGCAGTCTGATGATCATCATTTCTTGTGTTGTAGTTTTTGATTTTGAAACAGAGTTATATAACTTGATGCAAGTTACAGCACTTGACTACCAAAGTTGCAAACCCAACAATCCCATCAAGCTTCTCAATCCTGGTCCTGCAACAATTTTATTGAATCAGCAAGGTGTTTTCTACTATCTCTGCAACCTCTCTAATTACTGTGATTTGGGCCAAAAGATTTCCATTATTGTTCATGATAATAATTTCCCACCTGCTCCAACTCCATCTCCTGCAAGAGAATCACCATTGACTCCGTTGTTCGCACCATTTCTGTCACCAGAACCCTCAACAGATGACCGGAATTCGTCCGAGTCTCCGATGACTGCTCCTGTTAGTAGTCAACCACCATCATTGACCCCTGCAGATTTGGGCCACACAACGAGCTCTTGTGGTAAACTCGAGAGGTTTAGAGGTTGCTTTCCTGTGTCATCTTTTGCTGTTTTTTACTTTCTTTGGTGAATTCTCTAGAACTGGAAATTTGTTTTTATGAAGCATAGAAGTGCTTTTAGATACCCATTTGCAATAAAGGAATATTTTATAATTTTAAAAAAAAAAGGCAAAACGACACGTTTAATTTTAATGAGCATAGAGACTCAAGAGGGCATAAATGCTAAAAATTCCATTACATGATCAGTTATCAGTAAAACATGAGAATAAAAGACAAACCAAAGCCATCACCCCTAAAGACAGAAAATAAATAGTAATAGTGAATCCCAGGCCACCCCTTTTTTTCTTCCTCACTGCTGAGCACACTGCACTCTCTGGGCACCACCATGCATATCCTCATCTTCATCGTATGCCTCCTGGGCTGCTTGTTGCTTCCTTCGCATCTCCTCCTCAATGTTCACATCATGCAGAGTTGTTTCTTCACACTCATCCAATTCCATATCGGTGAGCTGGACTGAAGTCCTTGGTGGAAGCACGGCCTCCAGCATCTTGCTCTGGTCTGGGCTCAGTGAGTCTGGGAAGTCAACAGTGAAATGAATGTACAGTTTGCCCTTCATGAAGGGCCTCTGATACACGGGCATTCCTTCATCATTTATGGCCTTGAATTGATCTGATTGCGGAGATAAAATATCAGTATAATGTACAAATTAGACATTATTAACATGTAACAAACAAGAAATTATTCTGCATAAAAGGATTTAGAGTAATGCATCACATCAAATGTATCTCTAATTTAATTTCTTGCTTAAAAGCCATAATAGATCATATCATCACATAATTCAACATGTACGATGCCCCAAATAACAGAAGTCTAAGAAACTATCCAGATGGCAATCTCGTTCATCCCTGGGCCATTTTAATGATCAATTGGACAAATTGCTTAAAAGTGTTTCCCGAGGTGAAATGAAATAAGTTGAAGAATGCTGTATAAAAACTCAATATTAGTACTCAAATACCATGTCAGGATTCCACAGACCCATATCTTATACCAGTCTGGAAAATAACTGAACTTTCTTGTTTTTATTCTTCAAAACATGCTTTACAAAAACATTGAAAAGAAAATGATGGTTCAAGATGCCATAGACTGATGCAGTCACACAGGTACAAGGAAAAAAAAATCATTCGCGAGACCAAAACAAATATCAGCATAACTACCAGACACTAGGCCAATCATACTGGCACACAAATCTGAAAGAATATATATAGCAAACAGTGAAGTTGAATAATTTATAGACTCTAGAAATTATTTGACAAACTCAGTTTTGGGCAACAAAAGTTGACAAACTCAAACTAACATCCATTAAGTTGTACTTACCAGGCTTCACTACTTCCCCAGGATGGGATTTGATGAGGAGTTGCCTGCCATCCAAATGAGTTATTACAAACTGGATGCCACAGAGAGCTTCTGTTAGTGACAGGGTGTGCTCAACGAAGAGGTCATCACCCTTTCGCTTAAACTTAGGGTGCTCTTTCTGTTGTAGAACAAACACAATGTCACCTGTGACTGTTTCAGGCTGCACAATTAAAAAGAGAGAAATTTCAGTCAACAGCTAATACTAGAGAGTACACAACTGAAAGCAATATTCAAAATGTTTATGAAAAAATACTCTTTAGTCCTTGAGCATTTTAAAATAACACCAAAATCCGTTGCCTTACCGCTTCATCAGCTTCTCCCGGGAATGTAATCTTCTGTCCATTTTGCATACCCTTCTCAACAATGACCTCCAATACTTTCTTCTCCTGAACAACTTTTTCACCCTTACACTGTGGGCAGCGATCCTTGTCATTGATAGTTTCTCCAGTACCCTTGCACTCATTGCAAGCATGCTGCATTTGCTGAATCATAGAGGGGCCAAGGTGTCTTATTGAAACTTTCATTCCAGATCCCTGGCAGCCAGAACATTTCATTGATGCACCTGACTTTGACCCCTTGCTGCAAAAAACCACGTCAAATTTCCTCTGTAAGTGTGGGAAAGTATAAAACCTAAGCCAGCAAAATCTTGTTAAATCATGAATGATTCATTAAAGCGAAGAATTTAAACTAACCCTTTGCACTTGGAGCAAATAACATTACGGGAGAGAGAAAGCTTCTTCGATGTCCCATTGTAAAGATCCTCTAATGAAACCTTGAGGGGATGAATTACATCCTCTCCCCTCCTCTGTCTTCTTCCTCTGCTACTTCCACCTGCGGCCAACGAGTTTTTTCAGTTCAACATAACTTTGACTATTTACAGGACTATGAATTGGAAAAAGAAAAAAAAAACACTTACCACCAAATGGGCTGCCACCAAAGAAGGATTGGAATATGTCAAATGGGTCGTGGGCACCGCCACTGCCACCACCCATTCCTTCCTTAAGTGCATCCTCGCCATATTGATCATAAATATCACGTTTCTCTGGGTCACTCAGAACCTCATATGCTTGTGCCAACTCCTTAAACTAAATAACAAGCAAAATTTCTCACATTCAGCACTCACACAATGGTAACAACAAAATATAATCAACATCAAATCAAATTAGCAAATACAGCACAGAAAAATTCAATTTTGACCAGAAATAAAATATCCATCAAAATTAGACTATATTCACTGGAAAACAAAATTTAATAGCACATTTTTAGTAAATCTTGGAGTGGCAATTCAGTAAATATAGAAGTTTAACATAGTAACAGCTGCGAAAATTAAATGTACATAGATCTAAACAATTCCATCCCCTTATGCAAACTATTCAAAAAGTAAACCGCATTAAACGAAAATCAAAATAAGCAAGCTAATTAATTAAAAACGTAAACAAAAAAACAATTTAAAAAAAAAAAAAAACCTTTTCAGGATCACCGCCCTTGTCAGGATGATTTTTGATAGCGGCTTTCCTATAAGCCTTCTTCAGATCATCTTGAGAAGCGCTTTTCGAGACTCCAAGAACCTCATAATACTTTGTGTTATCGCTTTTCTTTGGCGCTCTTCCAAACATCTTCTCTGAATAATAAAATTCCAAATATTTTAAATTAAAATTAAAATCAAAATTGGATCGTTAAATTTAAGAGAGAAGCGAGAGGCGGAAAGCTAACCAGATCTTCAGAGTAAACGCGAGACGGCGAGCGAGCGAGAAAGAGAGAGAGATCAATTGCGTTGGATCTGAATTTATAGGGGAAAGAATGGACGGTCAGGATTTGTAGATGAGAGCTAGCTGAGAGTTGGTTTTTTTTTTTTTTTTTTTTTTTTATGTGGAGTTTGACGGCTAAATTTGGGATTTTATCAAATATGTACATATTTTTTCTGTTAGTATCAATAGGTCCGTTTGATGATCACCACTTCTTTTAATCTACTATAATCGGAAGATATCAGTAGTCTAATTGTATATAATTGTAGCAGTATTGGTGCACTAAATGATAATATCTATTTTTTTTTTTGAAATATTGGAAACTTTACCGTTAAATTATCTGTGAATTCGAATTCATAACCAAACTTAACACCTTAAAGACCTAAATGATAATATCTCTCCAACAAAAATAATAGGTATTTGGTTCAAACCCTGTTATATGAGTAGAGATGTATTTTTAATTATTAAAACAATCTATCAAAACTTATATGAGAAACCAAACCTAATTTTATCAATAACAATCAATTATAATTTATAATATATGTATATATATATATATCATGAATGGTGTCGTAAATTTCTACCACAAGAGGGATCGCCTCTTTTGATCGATGTCAATTCTTATTTTGCTTATGCGTCTGAGCCATGAAACATACGCTTGGATTATGCACAATTCACTGCAACTGAATTTGTTGCTTCTTTTTTTTTTTTCCAGCGATGGAAAATGGGCGAGGGATGTAGACAATTTTGAGATGGCTAAATAAAAATTTCAAATTTTGTGCATCAGTAACATGGGTTCCAATATAAGTTTCAGACGATAAAAAACATCGGTTCCAATATAACAAGTTTTGCTCTTCACCAGCTTGTCAACACATTTGACAATCAAGTTCTATGCCAAATATTAGATATTAAAACACTCGTGATGGACATAACCAACTCAAAGGCGCGATAGCGTTGCCTGGGTTTCACTTGCTTTGTTCAGGAAAGGATAGTCCGTGTAACCAACAACAGGATCATGAGTGTAAAATGTCTTCCTGATATACTTATTTAAAGGCGCGTTAAGCTTGAATCTCAAGACTAAGTCTGGGTTTGAGATAAAAAGACGACCGTAGGATACCAAATCAGCGTCATCTTGAGCCAAAGCCTGCATTCCCAGTTCCCTAGTGAAGCCACCACTGGAAATAAAAGTCCCCTCATAAGACCTTCTCCAAGTCCTCAAGAGCTGAGCTTCTTCATCTTCAGTGCCAGGTCTGCCTGATTCTGTCTGGCCATAAGCAGTGTATCGAGGCTGTGTCACATGCAGATAAGTGAGCTTTGCACCCAGGTCTAGCTGGAGTTTGTTAAGTCTCTGAATAACTGCCAAGCCTAGCCCGAGCGGATCAGAGTCTGCAGCATCAAGGTGATCAATTGCTGGTGAAATTCTCACACCAACTCGGTCTGCACCAATAGCTGCAGTAACTGCTCGAACCACCTGCATCAAGAATCTGCAACGATTTTCAATTGATCCACCATACTCATCTGTTCTGTCATTTATTCCATCCTTCAAAAATTGGTCAATTAGATAGCCATGTGCCCCGTGGATTTCAATTCCATCAAAACCTGTAAATCATTAATTATGAATCATACTGAAGATAAAGTAGAATAAACGTTTCAGTTACGAAACAAAGAGATAACCTGCTCGAATAGCATTGAGTGCTGCCTGGCGATAATGATCGACCACCTCTGGTATTTCATGAGTTTGCAGGGATCGAGGATTAGGGTATGTGGCATAGGATCCATCTGGCATAAGTATTCTCCACCTCCTTGAAATGGGCTTGTTCGTAGATGATATTGGAGCGACTCCACTAGGTTGATAAACTATCCCAATAACGCTCACATTAATGATTACATTAATAACAACAACGACAATAATAATAACAGCGCTGTTGCTTTGCCTTGGGCATGCCGCGGGCAAAGTAGCATTTTTCTAATAATAAGCAACCAGTGATCAAATTTTGTTTACCTTGATGAGAAGCACGACCAACGTGCCAGAGTTGACAGAAAATGATGGCACCCTTAGCATGAGCTGCATCTACCACCACCTTCCATGCCTCAACTTGTTCCTCTGTGTAAATCCCTGGCACGTGCGGAAAACTGCATGTTCCACCATTTCAACATCATTTCTTTGTTTCTTTAGCAAATTCAACAGTATCCTTTATAATTTTGACATTTCCACTTGCAAATTTATAAAATAAAATCTCTCAAAATCCCTTTCATTCCTACTCTGTAATCTCTTTGTGACTTTCAATAAAGTTTTACCATTTATCCACAAAAAAATAAAAATTCTAGAGAATTCTAAAACAAATTCTCTCAACTTACATCCACCTACTCTTACTTGTCTTTAGTGTGTACCAAACTTTGACATAAGCAAAATAAAGTTTTTGCGAATTGGATTTGGATTATGTGTTAAGTTGAGTTTTATGATAAAATTTTCCATAAATTATGATTAATAATTATTAAATAATAATTTAAATGTAAATTATAAAAAAATTAGCACAATTCAACTCAATAATGATCCAAATTCTTGCTAACTCCACCAACACAAATATAGAAGTCAATTATAAGTCAAAGTACGAATCCAGGAAAAAGTGGACACTTCACGGCAAGTGAAAGTTATGTACTGTTTCATATAAAATTTAATAATATTATAAATTAGCAAATAAAATATTAGAAAAAAATTATTTTTTTAGTTATTTCTAGATGAAATATGAGAAAATTTTATATAAGGACGATTACTAAGGGATAATTTAACCAATAAATAACAAATGTTTCAATAATTATTTTCTCTATAATTTTTTCAAAATAACAGGAACACGCGTTTAATTAATTGGATGATCTTATATGAAATCCTATAGAAATTTTTATCATGAAAGATAGTACCTTTAAAAAAAGATGAAAGATGGTAAACACAAATTAAGTTTTTGAAAGAATAGTCAATAACTTAAATTTTAGTTTTTTTTTTTTTTCCAAGGAAAAATGCATCAAGTTGACACGTGGGAGAAGTTTTCATGAAATTTAGTGGATGTGGGTCCCATAAACCAATAATAACAAGTCAGAAATAAAGAAGTGGGACCCTAACAAGTCCCTCATGATCATGAAATACATTTGAGAAGAGAATTACGAAAATACCCGGGGGCAGTGGGAGAGATCAAAGTGCCTTCAGTGATGAGAAAGCCGCCGGGCGTTGACCTCTGCTGATAGTAAGTAGCCAAAGCTGGCCCTGGAATTCCATTCAAAGCTCTGCATCTCGTCATCGGCGCAAGCACCACCCTGCAAACGTAAATCCATAAGAAAATGAAGGATAAATTTGTCATATCATCATGAGAAATCCCAGAGCTGACCTGTGAGAGAGGTTGAGCTTGCCCATCTTGTATGGAGTAAAGAGCGTGGTGGTATCCGTGTTTCTCTCTCTACTTTCCGCCATTTATAAGAACTTGAGCTGATCAGATACTTCCGATTTAGATTTCTGACAAATCAATGGAGACACAAACCACTAAATTAAAGTGAGACCATGAATGATTATTGATGTATTAATAAATAAAATATAATAGTGGGATGTTTCTTTTTAGGGATGTTATTAGATGGTGCCGGGCCGGGTTTTTTTTTTTTATTGTTTGATGAGTTGTGGGCCATAAGATTGACGGTGAAGATTGATTGATAGTTTGATTCCGCCTTTTGACATGATGTTCGATTTGTATACGGTGGTCGGCACTGCACGTGTTGTTTTTGTGAAAGCTGGTTGCCAATAATTTTCGGGTTCAGTGTGGTAATTGACACTGCTGTCTGCTGAAAGGATTATAAATTTCATAATTTACAAGTTTTGTCAATTTTCCATTTTTTGGGGACAGGTTTGAAAACCAAATAAGTTAAGATGAATATGTACAGAGAGTTTTTGTTCATGAAAACAAAAAATAGAATCAGAAGATGAAAGAAATATAGTTGTGGTGTGGGCAAATATTTATTTACAAATAAATTCAATTAGATGGAAACATAGCAGGGAAAGAAAATAAAACTAGTGCAACACGCCACGGCATAGCCTTCAAAGTAAATTCTCATAACAAACAAATTTTAGACATTTTTTTTTCCCAGTTTTTAACATTTTCTTTACAAAGTATGTCTCTTATGGTCGTAATAAAAAAACCAAATTATTAATGGAAGAATGCCACAACTCAACTATCAATTAAATCACATTACATGATGAATAAAAGTGGATTCTGCACAATCTGTTTACAATGCCAAGCTCCGTCCAATTCTGCCAAATGGATATATGCATAAAGACAGCTAATAAATCTCTCTAATCACGGAGGGATGCTCGAGGAACAGCAGGTAAACCCAGTTCATCCTCAGCCTGTCAAGCATTGAGGTTGCAGAAGAAAAGGAATGTGAGGTGGAAAAAGATGATCAATATATTAAATCAAACAGTTTAATCATGTAGAAGCCAATCCTAACTTCTAATGAAAGATTCTAACGCTATCTTTAATATGCTATTCCACTATTTAGGTGCATACATGAACACATTTCTAACCCGATTATTTGAAATGACAAGTTGACAACTGAGTAATAAAGGCAAAAGTGAACTTTTAGGGCGCTTTTGCTCTTATCAATTTTTATTAACTAGCAATTTACAAAAAAGAAAATGTCATATAACACATTACCTGTGGCCTGCCAGGTGGTGCTGCCGCATGCCCCATAGGCGCAGAAGGCAAGTTGATCTCTGCATCTAAATCGGGGTCCTTGTCCGGTTGGAGATAAGAGGGAACTCCTGCTTCATCTTCCATTCCCATGTCTGCTTCCAGAGCATCAAGTTCTGCATCAAAAATTCAGTTAATGCATCATACATGGTATATAAACAAGTACAGTCTGTTTCCATTAAGAGTAATAAGACTGCATATCAGTGTGACTGCAAGATAGTTACAAAACTGAAGAAATTTTACAACATAATATCCACAATGTTGTTTCATATCATCTGTTTCCTAAAACAACAGCAACTCAAAAACAAGAAACAAAAATCACCTATATACGTGAGAATCATAGGTATGCTATGAATCAGGTATTTATACTATTTATCTTTTCCAAACAGCAACGAAGGGCCAAAGTAAATAAAATAAAACTTTTAAAAACAATCTATAATTTCTGAAAATGACATCCAGTGAAAGTTAATATAGCTTTGAGATGTTATCTAAGCTTACCGCCCATGAGTTCTTCCTCGTCAATATCATCAGGTACATTATAACTTCTACCCAGTGTCTCTTGAATTTCGTTGCTCACATCCATCAGGTCCATCATCTCATCTTGCAAGTTCTATACCGACAACAGAAATTAACAGTTAAGCACCATAAATTCTCTAAAAACCCCACTTTGAAAGAGGGACAAGTAAAACTTCAAGTTACATACATCTATGTCTTGAATCTTCACAGTTTTCATCATTCCTTTCAACTCCTTGTTGGCGCTTTTCAAAACTGACATCTGGAAGGACGAAATAAAGGACAGGTCATAATCAATATATGGCTCCCGAAAGTTGATCAATGGTATCCTATTTCTAGAAACATATTGGTAAAACAAGATAAGAAAATCTAGGAAATAAAATAACAACATATTTTCACAAAGAAATCCCTCCCCATTGCAAACGGTTCACCCCTACCTCTCATGAGATAGGCAGCAGGTTCCAATCAAGGTACATATAAAACTCTTCCTGGACTGCCCTGAACTGTGCCCCTTTGGGCGCTATCAAGAAAACAAATATTTCATGGTAAATATAGAAGGCCTTGGTATAACCACGCTTAACGCAACACTGAAGACTCTTTAACTGTTCGAGGAAAATTAACATCAGTCATTTAGTTACGAGAGCTTATTTAACTTAACCCTGTTTTATTAACTGAATAGCTGAAAACCAAATTGATAGAGAAGAACAGTCACCATGCCGTCTAAGAGAACAAAAATACAACCAAAAGTTTTTTAGAACACTAAGTGGACCATGGACTCATTGATTCTAAGATCAGACCGGAAATCAAACTTCTGACCTTAATTTGACTGTGAATGACATTAAAATATATATTGTAAAACTCCATACGAATACAGGATAAAACTTGTCAAGGATGTTAAATGTGTCCAATTTCATGTACAATATTTTCCAGTTGCATAGTTTGGACAATAGGCCTGACATGATTAAAATTGAGCAAATTCCAAGTCCAAGCCCCCCAATAGATTACCAGTGTTTTTGATGTCATACCATTATGGATTTTGGGGTCAGGGCAGTCCACACATAAAAATATTGAATAACCCTTTAGGGGAAAAATAATGAAATAATGTTACAAGGAAAAGAATTGACACTCTTTAAGACATACAGTTTGTTGAGCATCTTTAATGCCCTCAGAAGCAAATGCAACTTGATCAAGGTTGAAGGTTTGATTGTAGAGCATATCACGCTGACCTTCATACCTGTACAAAAGCATATATGAAAATCATGGAAGCAAAAACAACATCCAAAGTATTTTATTATCTTCTTACAGTATATCACAAGCTAAATTGAAAGTCATACTCCAACAAATCAATTACAACGTCTTTTAATGACCAAAATAACCTCAAAAATAAAAAGAAAGAGGGATAAAATCTAATTCTTGGACTTAATATTCGCTATTAGTTCATGAATCATAAAGTTTAAGATAATAAACTTAATTAATTTTCCCAATTTTGGTCGCAATAAAGAATATTACCCAACGAGCATATAACATATGATATTCCCAAGACTAAGAGAGCCTTTCTTCTAGCATGATACAAACTAGACAGTTAACAACTACCAAATTATAATAACCTTAATAAAGTCACAGAGGGAAGTTTTGAAAATGATGAAGGGATAGGAAATCGTAGAATTTCATTTTCTTCGACAATAGAGTCCCCAAATTGCAATAGCAACCTTTTATAATCATCTCAATAGAATTAATCAGAATAACCAAAATTACATATTGATAATGGTATTGTCATGCAAGTTACATGACTCAAACAGATGTAACAATACCATCAGTTACTTATAACACACAGTATTATTATCTCATGTCCAAAATAATCTTATTATTTAATTGAAGATGAAATAACACCTAATAATCAAGAGAGTAAAAGCTTCACATCTTTAAATAGATACAGGGCACATTAGGGCAGGAGTGATAGTCACTAAACTAAACTTTATGCTCTCACATTGCTGTGTTGGAAGCTGTAACAAATAACATACCATACAGACGCATTGGAGAATAGTTAAAGAGCCTGCCCACTACCAAAAAGTTTATTTGAACAGAAATTTACGAACATGAATGAATGATTGTAAAAGTGCATAAAAGTTTAAGACATAAAAGAAGAAGCACTAACATTCTCTTTTGCTTGAGAACCCTCATGGCCCGAGATTTAATAGCCTCTTGAGCAGGACCAGGTCGCATTTTTTTTATTTGCTCTTTGTATCTGCTGAGTTCAGCATCTAGACTTTTGATCTTCTGATCCACAGTTTCACCTCTTTTATTGATCTGAAAACGAAAAAAAATTCATTTAAGTGTCATTTGACTCATTTCACATAAAAGGAAAAGGACATAAATTGGACAAAATATATTGAAAAGAGCAAACTAAATGAAATGTTATCAAAGACTAAAATCTCACTAATCGAAGCAATTTTCAATCTATAGATTCAAATATCTACAGCCATTACATGATTATCGAATTTAAACTGAATCACATAGGCAATTACATAATCAAGTACTCTAATTCAAAAATTCGATCTGCCATTCGACAATTGCAAATCGAAAAACCCTAACTAAAATAATTAATTAAATATAATTATAAAAATAAATATATATGTTTTTGTACCCGATCTGAGGCATCATTAATGGAGGGAGGAGGTTCTTTATCTTTCTTCAAGCCGAAGACTCTCTTCATCTTCTTCTTCGTTCAAGCTTCGGAAACAAAATCGAAGACTGAGATTTGGTTTTGAGTATTTTTTAGGTCTTTGGATTCTTTCTTAAAAAATACAGTAAACAGGAAGCAGCAATAAGTTTTTATTTATCAAGACGCGTTTGCTTACGTGTCCGGGTTTTGACCCTAATGATATAAAGCTGGTTTTGGTGTAAGATTTGCACTAAATTATACACTCATCTTCAATCCATTATTTCATTTTAAATATTTCTCAATAATTAACATTTCACATCTTAATTAACATAATATTTACATTAAATTGTTTTACAATTTCGTATAAATTTATAAAGTTTTTTTTTTTTTTTGAAAACATTGGAAACCTCGCCGCCAAACCACCCGACTCGAACCTAAACGGAGCGAGTAAAATCCTTAGCTGCCTCGGGCTCTTACAAAAAATGCAAATATTAATTTTTAAAAATGAATCAATAAATTAAATGTATTATAAAAAAATATTTATATTAATTAATAAAATTTTACATTTATTATTATAAAATAAAAGCAAACATTACATTAAAAAAAAAATTTCTTTGAACTTTAAGTGTTCCCAGATTAATAAATTAATTTTTAAAAATAAATATTTATTCTAAGTTTCATGGACTAAAATACCGTTATGAATCATAAATTTTTAATTCTTTTGAAAAATCATAAACTTTCAAACTATACGTGTTTGGATAAAGTGCACCATGATTTAGTATGATACGATATGGTACTGTAATTACCGTTAACATATTTAGGAAGATAGTATAGTATGATATAATTAAATAATCCGTTTTTTGTAATTGATTTGATGGCATGGTATTGTTCCAAAAATAATAAAATTACTAAAATATCCTCACACATAAATTCATATTAAATCATATTAAATACATTTTTTGTCTACAAATTTGATTCAATGAAAGACATACAAAACTCTTATTAAAATATCACCAAACGAATATCAAATTATTACTCATTAATCTAAAATCGATAAATTATAATAAGAATTAATGTAAAAAATAGATAACAAATATGAATAATCACATTCTTAATAAAAAAAATATTTAAAAAACAATTCATAATGTATAAAATTTCATCGAATTTAAATTCATAAAATCCATAATATCATATTTAAATTTTAAAATTCATGGTTTTCAAATTTGAAAATATATTGACATTTTAAAATTTTATTAAGGTTTAAGAATATATATTTATAAAATGGCGAACAACCAAATTCATTGTTTAAAAAACTCTCCAAATTTCATGATTTGAAAATCATGAAATTACAATTAAAAAATCATACCATTAACATAAAAATCAAAACAAATAATAATTTGAATTATACCATACTATACGAAACCATAACAAACCATGAAACAATCGTGTAAAACGATCATTTTGTCGAGGGCAGCTGAATGATACTTTGACATTCTCGTTATTTGAGTAATTGAAACATGTTATAGGATTAGGATGACAAGTTGAAAACGACCAATTTTTTTTTTTTAATTTTCTTGATTAATTTGAATAGTTAACGTACAAGAATTTTAGGTTTCTTTTGTAAATTAGGCCTCAATGTATGTCAAGACAGGAAAATATCCTTTTGTCACATAATAATGATATTTGGTCTTTCATAATTATTCTACCAAAACATCAGCAACCAATGCAAAACGAAAACAATTCCTCCTCTAGAAGACTAAATAAGCCTTTCAGATGTTCACTTCCAATGCATGATCTGAAAATCTTTAAAGAGCAGGATGACTGTCACACACAACGAAAGTCGAAAACCACCTTACTCTGCAGGAATCAATATAGAATTAGGATCCAGTTTTGAACTGAGTTTGTACTGACCACTAAATCAACAATTAAGAGATAAGTAAGACACATGTAGAGCTCACATTAGATAAATTATGATAATTGATTCAATATTCGGTACAAATTCATTTTTCAATCCCCTTTTCAGCGACATAGCATTTTCGAAGAACATGAATAGTTATAGAGATTCATACAACATAAGTTAACAACCTTTCCCAACTTCTGCGAAGCATAAACATGAGTGTGATCTGGGAAAAGGCAGTTAGTGACTATTTTCCTTCCGGGAAATAAGACCCATAAATGATCATAACAAAAGAACCCATCTCATATAAAGAATTTTACCTATAAATTGGAAAAAAGGGAACGAAACAGTTGTTCTCCATACTTGCTAATCTATTGGGCCCCTACATTTAGCTATTGGATAAACTAAGAAACTGTAACATTTAAGGATTAAGTCTGAGATTACTTCTTTCTACTTTGGACATATATTTATTACAACCAAATTGGGCCCACTAAACCGTCTAGTCCTGCCTACACCAGTTAACCAGCCACCTAGAAGCTTCTAATTGGACACTGATTTATGGAACTAATGCTTAAACGGTTTGGCCAGGCACTACCTAGCGCCTAGGAGCCGCCTAGCCCCTTGTTTTACAACACTTATCCTAAGTTTAGTTGTTGACCATGCTGGCTAATATATTGGACTCCTTAATTCAGTAATAGGACAAACTAAAGCAAGTCGGAGTTTTTCCTTCCTCATATACAAATGAATAAATGTATATGTTGAACAATTAAAGTTTGTCAACACAAATCATCAGAAAGATATAAGAAATCATTATAAACCAAGCTACCAATGTTATAATGCATGTTGATTTGGTGCTTAGTAGCCCCATAAATCTTTAAAGTTGACTTTGAACAAATAATAGGATAGAGTGCAGTGAAAGATAGAACTGGATTCAGAGAAAGAAAGAGTGAGAGAAATAAACGTGTGAAAGAGTGGATGTATCGATGCATAAGGGCATCATGGATCGAGAAGTTCCTCAACATGAAACAAGGCTCTCCAAACACATGGAAGGCTTTATCCAACCACTATAAAACCCCACCTGGAAACTAAACATAATTTTTTTTTTAAGAAAATAATAAAACAGCTGGAGACCTTTACGTATCATTGCTAATGTATTAAAAACAATCTCATCACCTGAAAATCTATGTTCCTTTAGCAGAGTTTTGTTCACTGATATACAGGCCCAGCGATTTAAACCAATGCATCAGATTACGATTATCCTTCACATAAAGCCATGCTTGAAGAAAAGGAAAGAGACTCTCATTCACCCCTCGCTCTTCTATGTAACTGTGAAGTGCATCTCGCATCCTTTCATCCAGATCTCTGTCAATTTGCAAATAATTCATCCCATTTTAATGTGTAATACGAGCCAGTGTATGATTTATACAGAAATTTTATTGATTTAAAAGCTATAAGTTTAAGATCAGCAATGCAAATAGGATGTCATGGTTACTACCATACTTGAATATGAATATTCATTTCGTTACATAAATTAGTTATCCATAAACAAAACCGAAATAAGTGGAATAATTGAACTTACTGGAAAGAAGGGCCAGTATATTGAGAGGGAACAAT
Organism: Zanthoxylum bungeanum; assembly: GCA_019454045.1. Taxonomy (NCBI): domain Eukaryota; kingdom Viridiplantae; phylum Streptophyta; class Magnoliopsida; order Sapindales; family Rutaceae; genus Zanthoxylum; species Zanthoxylum bungeanum. Next base: position 1,135 of record SKCR01019360.1, on the reverse strand, counting down.
ATGAAATCCTTGGTTCTCAAGTTTTGGCCGCATGGAAACTGAGTGAATCCCCAATGCATCCGGATAGAGCCCGCAAAGAAAAAGCAAAGCGTCCTTATGGCCAGGCTTGGACACGTCGACATGAAGAAACATCTGATTAATTCCACCATCATCATCATCATCAACTTCTCCAACAATGTTAGCGAGCCGCATTACATAAATGCTAATTTCTTCATTGCCATACATCCTCTTGAGAACAGGCCCATTGTTTTCAAGTGATCCTTGGACAATAGAAAAAGGTGAAGGAGGACTCACTTTCTGTAAATGCACACAATACCATAAGAAATTAAAATTAGAAAATTAGCCACAACAAAGAACCAATCTGATCACAATTCTAAGAGCATCCCTATTAACTTGTTACCTATAAGGGTACCGTATCCTATGATCTGGGTATCGTTAAATGGCCAAAATGTTAACAAAATCTGACCATCTAACGGTGTCTGATCCTAGGCTATGGTACCCCTGCCTCATATATATCAGTTTTGTCAAGTTACCACGCACACACCCCTAAACTAAATATATTCCTTAATTGAACACTTGGCAACAGCGGCGGCACCAGAAGTGAGCTGCCCATGCCTTAACCCCAATCCCATAATTTTTCAATTTTTCAATTATAACAAAATAAATAAATAAATAAAATAAAATATTTAGCTCACTTAACATTATCCAAAACAAAATTTTATCCGCCCTAAAATAAAATCATGCCTCCGCCGCTCCTGGGCAACCAACTAAGCTATCTATAGGGATACCATTAAAACAATTTAATATTTACAGTAAATGAAACAAAAGTGAAGTGGGTATGAAAATTACAGGAGGAGGAGTCATTTTGGCGAATTCTTGGTAGTGGTCTTTAAGAGACCGGAGCAAGATTGAGTCCACGGCCGAGAACCCACTCGTTGACCGCCGCCTTGCTATCATGCGCCATGGCTGCTGCTGTGCGCATCCCACTATTGCTTTCCTCAACATGCTTGCCATACAATCGTTTGATTGATTGAGCCTCCAGGGTAGGGTTTAAGCCCACTGGCCGCCAGCAAAACAAAAATGACCCAAAATTCTTTCAACAATATACTTCTAACCAAAACCCTAGTGATATGAC